>JAAAKL020009467.1:0-15074 GCA_010016065.2 Carybdea cf. marsupialis auct. non (Linnaeus, 1758)
CCGTCCAACTCCACTCATAGTGCCGCAACATTTCCCTGATAGTAAAACGTTACCAGGATTTTTCATCGACGTAATCAAGATTTCAAAAACTCCCCCACATTGTACTGACAAGATCTACAAAGAAAATGCAAGAGAAGTTACGTCTCGTAGCCAAATCCATCCTATTGTAGCCTCTAGAAAATCAACACTTAAACTAGTGTCTGAATTGACCTGCTATAATCTACACGTAATAGGACACGCATATAAATATTTCCTTTCTGCGAACTAGAGGAGTTGCACTATTTTCTGCTTAATGTACTTTAATGTTTTGGAGTATTTGGGAGTAGGACCTATTTTCTACTTCAAGAATTCTCTATAAGGTTTCCAAAATTTGCTTTGCGACGCACTGACACTGAAGTATAAACCTCTGTGCATTGAACAGATTGGATCTTAGGTCTTCTATTAATGTACTACCTCACGCATAATACATATTCACAACAACCGGCTGAATATCTGTTGTCCTTAAAAGTAGGTTGTAAACGGTTATCTTGTTTTAGCAATAACAGTACGCGAATTACGGCTGGCATTGACGCATGCGCACGCGAACGTATCTCTGGCAAATTACTTAACATGGCATAGGATATGTGCTGTTTATGCCTTCATCACTAACTGGATAGGTCAACAAATATGCAAAGTGCGCAGTCCAACTATTGCGTAGGCATCTAAGGCTCTTATATAGCGAATCGCACGCCAGATCATATGATAACTACCATTAGGAGGCACTCCCTACCCCACCCACCAAACAAACTTATCAAATTGACACCAAGTAGTTGCAGATGTGACATCCATTTGTAGTTCCACTATCAAACAGCCCTTAAAGATGGTTTCTCTCATTCTCAAGAGAAAATCAACAGATCAATGGTTCTACCTGTTCACTCCCTTATGAAAATCCTAGCTACAGTTCTTCAATGATACAGAGACATGAACCGTTAATCGTCACCATTTTTTCAAGATTTGTTACACAAAGTTAATGATCAAGCACGCCTTGCACTGTATAAACAAGACGCCCATTTACCCTTAGCTACCTATAGTTCAAGAATTTGATATTTATTGGAATGTAAACACCGTGAATACTTGCGAGATGTCGACAAAGAACAGTGTTGAACCTATGGACTCCTAAATAATAGCAGCTAATAGTAATTACCATCGTCATGAACATGGCTAAAAAGAAAAGGGGTCATTGAAAAAAGCTTCTCCATTTTTTACTATCGGGAGTGTTTGGAAAGGATACAATGTGAATTTTTTCATGGGAAGTACCAAGTTGGTGTTTCAAGCTTCTCTGAAGAAAATCGTTCCCTTTAAAATTTCTCGTAAAGCTACAGACGGTATTAGAATTAGAAAACACTGAAATGGGACATGATCTGTTGACCATCAATAAGGTATTTATGGAGGTAAGATATCTGTATGCTTGTTATATACATTTTCTTCATACCCAGAATGTATAAGAAGGGATGACATAGAGCAACCTCTGATAAGTTACTTATATTATAGGATTTATCACAATGACCTTTTCTTATATAGTCCTGTAATAGTACAAAAGATAGAGCGGAACAGAGCTCACAAAACATTATAACATGATAAACTATCAGCAAGAACAAGTAAAATCATCGCACTTGCTTTAGCTGTGGGATACAATCTACTTATTCTTAAGTTTAATCAATTTTCCATCACTTTTTGATTTTAAATTATGCTGTCAATTACTTCCCCCGAGTAATGGACACATCTGAGCTGTCTCATTTCAAACTAACTTCTCCCGTCTTGATCTTTCTTATTACACACCAAGTGACGGAAATCAGCCGGCTATAAACTCCAAGGGCTCACAGCTAGAATGCAGTCCGCAATACTGTCAACAGGGTGTATCAGTGTTTCTCTCTACCACAACACGACCTTTCCAATCCGAAACCCACTGCATAATTCCCGAATGTAATTCGAGTGAAGAGTTGTATATAATTTACAGGACCAATCCAAAGGAGGCAAACACCCAATCGATTATGATTTAAACGATGGGGGAAAGAGAGGTATTAGTTAAAATTGACGCCGAGGTTTACTGAATATATTGCGCGGTTTGTTTCAATACCATCCTTTTCCCACGACTATAGACTTTTACGACAACTAGAAAGTCCAAATGTACTGCCAGCGGCATTTATGATGTGTTCATTGACTATGTCAGCCTCGTGTAGGGACACAACACGATCAGGGAAATGAGGTTGCACATCATAAGTGTTTCGGTTACTCTGTTTATGTTCATCAGTGACTTCAAGAATGTTTTCTTCTCTGACTGTAGACAGCACCCCTTGAGGAAAGCAATCCAGGAGTGTGTTATCCAACCAATCACGTGACGTAACTATTCCGAAGGTGGATGAGACATGTTCTTTTGAAAAAGATAACGAAAAGGGAAAGCTTGCTAAAATCAGCACAGTCTTTTCAGAATATTGGGACCGAGAAACAATTATAAAAAATTATGATATTGTTTCTCAGCCCCGTTGTGGGGCCCTCCATGTGTAGCCAAACTCTCATCTTTGCCACAGAAGGCTTCAAAATAGGTTTTTATTATACGAGTAATATACTATTCTGTCCCTATCCTCTTCAGCCCAACAACAAACCAAAGTTATAGGCCTACTTTGAACTTACTTACGTGACGCGATCGTGCAATTTTATGGGAACTTTTGCAGAAATGTTTGCTTATGAAATGCATGTTTTTTCCATTTGGGAAAGATTCTGTACTCGAATGTCTTATGGCATGCCCTACTCTTAGCGGGACGAGTGTTTCACATTGATTGATCGAACATTATTATACGGAAACCTAGGTGATCAACTGGAAAGAAATGTTTTGACGACTTTCTAATCAGTTACCATACCAGAGAGGGAGACATTGGTTGTTCTCTTGAAAAATCCAACGGCACTTGTGATGGACAGAAGCATGATCTGAATGATTCGAAATAGCCATCATGAATCTGTGAGGGATACTCTACAAAGACTAAGTGGCGTGAAACCCTACCTATTTAAAACTAGACAACGTCTAGCTTCTGCCAGAGAGAAGTTCATGGAGTATTGAGGCATAAGAACACATCCAAGCCTATCACATCCAAGCATGTCATTTAAACAACTGCTTCCCTTACCAATTTGTACCAGTGACAGATTTACAAGTTAAGACAAGGTAGAAAGCGGTCCTATCAAGAAATCTATCAGCATTACATATTTCTTTGTCACCTTTATTGTATATTTTGCTTTCTCATAGTTTTGTCTTTATTGTAGGGAGCATAGCAGAACATGCTGAAACAAACCAACCAAGCTGTTTATATTAAGACAAAAGAAGATAAAAATTCTCCAAGAAACCTGTATTTATCCGTACTGGGGGTAAGACCGTTCACAGCTCATCAGTTGAACAGTTTCGGGGGCCTTTCGAAGTTCTCTTATCAGTCCAGCTACGATAATTTTCAAGCTTACGAAGAACATACGTTGGGCCTTTTAGTTACTTTATTAGCCCGTTTGTAATATTCTAGCAACTAGTTGAGGATTTGTAATGAAAGACTGTGCACAGTAATTCTAAAGTGAACACATCAGGCCAAACGAATACACTTTGACATGACTCAGGCATAAAGTTGCTTTTCGTTTTATTTATGTCAACGCAAACAAGTGAATGTCTTACGCTTCTTCTGTTCTTGCAACTATTAGGAATTCGAAATTAAATCCGGCCACCCCAGTTCTTTAGATGAATTGATAGCATAAGATTTCATGTTGAGCTATCATCTATTATCTACTTGTTTAATCAGAGTGACTACTTACCTGATCATTAGCTCAAAATTTGGGAAATAAAAGGAGCTACTAAATCATCAAAATTATTGACTTCTACTACTGTTGCTTCACTCCCGAAATTATCAGGTGATAAAATCAAATCAGAAGCACTGAACCTTTCCTCTCTCATCGATATCACACTTATCAAAAAAGAGGTGAGGGTCCATGGAAAGAGGAGCTGGAGACCTTCATCGTCAAATCGTTAAGTCAGTGAAAATTTGATAAACGTCACATACACTAGAGAAGTATCTAACGATGAGAAATAAGAAAAGGAAGATCATGCACCCTCCCCTCGCGGTCCAATAATTAAAAATTGCATCCCTTGAGAATGCCTGTGGTCCAGATGAATGGTAAGGAAGCGACTTAAAGGCTCTAACTGTGCTCTCTTCAGCCAAAACGATAATCAACGAGAACAATTCGTGGCTTGTTTGGTGGCTTTGTCGACGGAGATTCAACAACTTGCATTTTTATCTAAAATGGAGCTGATATGATGAAAGAAAAAGTTTTCTTGATCGCGATAGTTATAAAATAAATTTTAAAATATTTTCAAGACAGTAAAATAATGACCTCTAAACAAGTTTTCTATTAAAGAGGGTATTTTAATAAGTTTCCATCACAAACTTACATCAACTTAATCTATGCACTTCATTGCATTACATTTTAGTCTGTGCTTTTGTTATGGGATATGTACAGAAAAAGGGCAATAGATGGAACTAAATTGCGGGATGAAATCAATGGACGGGAAGCGGATATATTTTCGATGCTATTTCCCCATTTGCAGGAAGGACACAAGACTGATTATGCTCTTACAAATACAACTTAATGCCATAATAACACTGCACGGTTACATCTATATCAACCAGTTCTTGTAAAACGTTCAAGACATTTAGTTTTGTATTTACTTTGTAGTGATATGTGCAAGTAAATCGGTATGTTATTCACACGTACAAAAGCATCATTTAAAAAGAGCAAACATGTCAATTTGCCCACCTCACATTGAATTATCATTTGAACAATCTGTCTCACCCAAAAATACGTCATTATTTTAGCAGACTCGTACTACGGGTATGTAACCTTGTGTATCAGCTTTGCTGGTTAGCAGGATAGGGGGAGGGGTCAAATCTGTACGCACATGTTTTAAGTAGCTTTAAGCCAGGTCAGGTACTGCTATTTTATATCTGGGTTAGGGTGATGAAGCAAAAACAAATGTTTTTCTTAACATATAGAGGCGAGGACCTGCACTCTTGATCCTAACCCTATTCTGCTGGGGCAAATTTCACAATTGACTCTGCTCGGTTCGTGGGGGAGGCCTTTGGAGACTCCCTGTGTTGATGATACATCCTACGATATTAAACTTCGGCATTCATTTATTGGTATCTTTCACTACTAAATTGATGAAAAAGTGAGGATATTGCAGCTATAATTCATTTGATAAGGGGCTTTCTTGTCTGCCAAGGTCATCACTAGACTCTGAGTGATTTTGGCAAAATTTCTTGCCATTATTTTTAACTTTGCCTTTACTTTTAGCTTTTCTAAAGTACAAATTTCCAAACAAACATTTTGAGAAGATCTGCCAAAAATTAAAACATAAATATACCACTATTTGATGGCAGATAGAAGGAAAGTAAAAGTCGGAAATTTCCAAGTCTCTAAAACGTACGGGTGGCAAATAGGAGACAAAACTACGTTAAGTGTCCTCCAAATGTCCCTCTTTAGCTGAATATGGTTAAAATAATTCATTTGTTTCTCTTCATAAACTAGTCTTATTTATCTTCCTCTCAGTCCAGATCCTTTAAGGTCAGGTAGACTTGATACAACTGCACTTGTAGGCATTTCCATTACAAACGAACTCTCTTATGGCAAACATTAAGGGTAGGAAAACGTTCATCAAAGGCTAGTAACAATGCATCTCTTTGGGTATTTTGGAGACTGTAAAACATATTTTAACATGGGGATATTTCAACTCAACCAAATTCATTTATGCCGTAACTTTTACGTAAGCCAAAAACAGCAATAAACATGAATATGAGAGTTGGGGCTACAGTTACAGCTCAGTTACAGTTACAGTTACAGCTTAGTTACAGTTACAGGTTACAGTTAAATCGATTTAGTTTTTGTTGCCTTGAATCTATGTTAGATAATGAAGTGGGTCCTAAAGTCCAAATTCCAAAAATTGTATACTCTACAGTTAGGAATTGTAATGCGGCGAAGAAGTGGGACAAAACGTAGTAACTTACTATTTATTGAAAACTGTAAGCAACTATAAAATATCAGATATAACACGCTAGATTTAAAGGTTGAGTACCTTTTAATACATTGAACAACTAAGCCTCTACCTGGAAAAGTTACTTTGATTTGCCAAGCAGTAATTAAACACAACATCTATGCTACTTTTCCTTTTTATAAAACTCTTTGCAGTTTGATGCAGATGCATTTTTATCTTTGTGTAACTTTAACCACAGCTTTAACCATGCCTAATAAAAAGACGGATTCAGTAGCAGGGGACATCTTTCCTACATTTGTAGAACATTTTTTTATGCAAGAAGTTTGCTTTTACGGAGAAGCAAATGAAATAAAATTAGAGCAGAATAGGAAAAATAGATAGATAGTCCTACATAACTCTTACCAAAGTACAAAGAATCTGGGGCATTACACCTTCAAAGCTTCACTAATAGTTGTGCTCCCCTTTCAAACAATTGTGGGCCCGTAACCAGCACATAAAAGGAATCCTTTCAATTATCCTTATAGTTTTCTTTAATTCTACAATTATGTAACACAAGCAACGCCCACTTTTGATCTAAATATTAAACATATTGATAAAATAATATGACAAATATATTTGACTTCGTTAGTGTTAGTATATACAGTATAGTAACCTTGCTTAATTTTCACATTTGCAGGCTATAAAATAATTAATGTCGCTAAGACAGGGGATTTACTTTGCTCCTTTAAGAAAATTCAATGATCAAGTATTATTTTTCAAATGTTTGTTAGGATTATCTTGTTCGCCGCGTTTACAATATTGTCACTTCTGATGCTCGTGTGCAATAATAGTAAACATTGACCATTTACAGCTTCAAGCTTATCAATAATCACTTTGTTCTTCCTTCATTTAAATGATAGGAAATACAAAAAGCAAATAAAAATACACTTTCGATCTTACTACGAGAGAAGCAATGACATTGTATGAGCAATGACATCTTCCTAAAATTTCCTGTAATTTTTACATTATTTCTCAAGCCGTACAACGACATCTAACTTATATACTACCGAGGTATAGATCACATACAACGCGTATCGTATTCAAATTGTTGGCATGACTTCTCTTATAAATCTTATGCCTTGACAGAAATCCAAGAACGAAGCCAAAATTTAAGTGCGTAAGTTGTCCTGGGACAGGGATTCCGTGCAACAGGCACAGACGAGAATACACAGGGACAGACTTTGCAATGTTTGTAAAAATTGAGAACCACAAGGTAATAAGCCATGTTTTTCAACCCCTATGAGAATCTTTACCCTTATCTCCAGATTGATGTTTTTGGCTATGATTGTGCGTCACTAATTTAAGAAGAGCCATTTCGATACTTTACAATCTTACGCCTTTTACCACTTTTATATCGGTTTTACAAGTTTGGGAGATTAAAAGGAGCTGCAGTGTAAGGAGAGGATTAGAAATTAAAGTTTCGAGCCTCTTTTTGTTTTTAAACTTGCACCAGAATTTACAGCAATGAGATATGAATCAAAAAGGAACCTCTTAACCCGTTTCTGAAAAAGCACCAAAAGCTGTTTTCCGTTGAAACCTTCGAATACCTTTTCTCCGACTTCAAGTGTATTATATTTCGATTAGAGACGAGCTGAAAACCATTGGCAGCATTCTGTTAACGTGAGAACGTAAATCGTCTCTTGCATAAAAATGCTCTGATGTCGTAACGCATTCACTGTCAGATCATATTCGCAATCTCGACTGTTTCATACTGGCAATGCTGTACCAACTAACAAGCACTTAAACTGATCTCAGAAGCGTATGGGTGATGAAAGATAGAAGCTGTTGAGCAAGGAACAGACGTTCAGATATAATTGCAGCGTTATGGCGAGTATTTTCTATGCAGTCGTTCCTTATTATGATAGATCACATATCTGTAACTCAAGGCTACTCGATATGGTTAGTAACACATCGCACTATAAGACAGCTACTATGTGTGAAACTACTACTGTTGTATCCATTAGTCACTGTGTAGGCATGCCACATCGGTTTCATAGACAAGGGTCCCGATTTATTGAGCAAACACAAACTGGGAAATGTATCACATTCGCAGTTGGACATTTTTCACTTCTCTAGCAAAAAGGAAAACAAGCTTCAGAATAAATGTAAGGAAGAGAGGAAATTCCACAAACTTTCACTGCATTTGGGATATTCCACGATGCCTTTACGTCAAATCTGTGCATCTTGTCTCAGGTCCAAGATATGCTTTCGCGGAAAAAAGTCTTCGTCTGACTCTAAGAATTTATACCAGCAATACAGTATTCACGACAATCAGCCTGTTTTACAAGAGTTCTAAGTTGGAGCTATTACTCTTAAATACCGTTGATAATACGGCGATGAACTCTTTATGATTTAGCCTTTCCACGAAATGAAATTCAAGTTACAAGGGTACTTTTGATGGCCCAGTTTACACTTCAAAGAACTTGTGCCAAAGTCATGAATATTTGATATGAATAAATTCCCGTCCTGAGATCAATTACTTTGTAAACAGATCGGCCTTAAGAAAAGGTCTACAAACACAAGGACCCGTCTATGAGAGCTAAAACAAACACTGTTATAAAGAACGATGACAAAGTATTATAGAAGAGTACCGTAGAAGACTAACAACGCAATATTTAAATGGTCAACTATATGGCAACGTATTTTAAAAGTAGACTTACCTGTAACATCGTATGCAACAAGGAAGAAACAATAAATATCCAAAGCTTTCCCATTGTATCTAAGACTCGTCTCTGATTACGTATCCAAGGATTTGAAGAAATTACTTATAAATCCCCTTCAAGTTGAACGAAAACTCCCTTTACATGATATAGAGACATAAAGACACCCTTGCCTATTGGTTGTAGTTGCTGCTGGCTGTTCGACTCCATCGATCTGTAGTCACAGTTGCTTTCTATGTCTAGTCTAGCCTTTGCCAGACAACGCGAGACATACCGGCTTTTCTCGGTCAAATATTTAGCAGTTATAAGATCAGGTCAGGATATCTGTTGTATGACTATAAAACCAACTGATATCATGAAGTACGCACTCCCCTTTCAATTCCACGCATGTTAGGTAGTGCTCGGTATTCTATAATCGATGGCAAAGAATAAATCGTGTAAGGGCGGAGAACCCTTCATTTAAGTGCATTTTCATCACTTCAGCGGAAAGCAACTCTGGCGAAGTGTCCTATTTACAGCAATGTGTGTGTTTGCTAAGAGCTTTTCCTGACCAACGCTATCTAACTGCGACAAAAAGCTTGTGAACAACCACTGTCTAATACTACCAATCGTTCGTACAACTTACGATTATCCGTTAGGAATGACTTAAAAGAATACGTTTTCTAAGAGCAAACGATGACCAGAATTTCTCATCAGCCGATATCACTGTAGAAGGAGCACTCCTGGATGCTCTTTGTACATTTATTAGTCCCATTTCCACAGGAGCGTCAAGAACGATATTCAAAACTGTAAGTCTAAAGTTAAGGAACTGCAAAATGACCAGAACACCAGCAGCGTTTATTTTCTTCTCGGCTCATCCAAGACGGATCTAATTGACTAATAGCTTGACACTTTTCAAATCGACTTAAAATTTCCCTCTGCGTCAATTTTCTCTTTTCTGGTTATTATTATAAAACCGCAATCTTGAAAACCCAAAACGATTTTGTTGGTTTTACTGAATTTTGTCAACATTTCATGCTCTTTTCTCATCGTCCCTCCTCCGTGTGTGGTAAGCGGATACTGTGCTACCTTAATACAACACACCGGAACTCAAATTTAATGGTTTCTCATAGAATTCAGTCGATAGATGCTGTATGTTACTTCGGAAGATAGCCAATATGTTGCGCCAATATTTGTTTATTGATTATGTTTCACCGTACGTACTTTCTTCCATTAACAGCTGATCAAAATCACCATGACCTTTTCCAGGCGTCCCAGCTGGAAAACTCTCGCGGCGACACAGGGAGCTAAGGCCTCAAAGGGAGAGAAAAGCAGAGTGCTGAGGAGTACCCATTCTCATCACGAAATCAAAGGAGTGTTTAATATTTCAGGAGATGTATGCCATCCTAGGAGCGGATGTTTATGTACCAGGCGAACTCAGATCGGACCTTCAGCTACAAATTATAGATTCCGTTGCTCATACGGTTCAAGTAGGAAATGAAAGAGAGAGTTTGACTTAAGGGCAGTGCCATTAACCATTGCCAATCCAGTGTTACGTGACTGTTGACGCTTGGAGGCTCAATAATCTGCTGAGTATTGTGTGTCAGACTGAAAAGAAAACAAACATCTACATTTAATAAATTTGGGAAATAGTTGGTGTGTTCGTTCTTGGATGGGAAATAGATAGAAATCACCCTCTCACTAGTAGTCTACTGTGGCATTCTCCCCATCCCACATAAGGTCATAGTTTGTGTTAGTTTTTGTCTAATATCTAACCAGGGACATTATTTTGGTGTTGATTAGATACTTTTGGGTAAGTAAGCGACCCAAATAAAAAGTTCCATTGGTTACTAGAGCGCTAATTGTTGGCATGTGTGCTCCAAGAGGCTTCCCTTCTGCCCTTTATAGAATATGGGTGTCATGTTATACAGAGAAAACAAATAGTAATAAAGGATAGCAACAAAGGCTGGTGACAAATCATAGCAACAGATCACAGTAACGGATCATAGTAACAAAGTACAGTAATAAAGGCTAGTAGCAAAGGTTAGTGGCAAAAGATAGTAGTAAAGGATAGTAACAGATCATAGTTAAGGATCATAGTAACAGAATACAGTAACAAAGGATAGAAGCATGGGCACAGATAAGTGTAAGAATTGGGGGACGAAAGGATTAATCGTGGGCAATTTGACATTTCTGGGCCAAAAAGTGGGGAGGATAAAGCAGCTGTTGTCGAAAAGTGAGGGGGACACGTCCCCTCAGCCTCACCAGAATCTGCGCCCATGGATAGTACCAAAGGCTAGTAACAGATAATAGCTACAAATCATAGTAATAAAGTACAGTAATAAAGGCTAGTAGTAAAAGTTAGTAGCAAATGATAGTAACAGATCATAGTTTCAGATCATAGTAATAAAGTACATTCATAAAGGACAGTAACAAAGGATAGTGGTAAAGGCTAGTAGCAAAAGATGGTAGTAAAAGATAGTAACAGATCATAGTTGCAGTACCAATGGATATTAGGAAACTATACCTACAGAATTCAACAGCTGTTGACTAACATGGGAGATGGAAGGCTCTAAGACCTTCTTTTCTCTAAGAATAAAATAAAGAGTTATAAGCATTTTCGTGGAAATTTTCTTGTTTTGAAATCGCGACGAACTTTTACTTAACTCTTCACGGCAGTACATTTTCGCATTTAAAACCACAGCAAACCTGCTAGGATGGCTTTTACATACCTTAAGAGAAATCCGGCTTATAATTTTATAACAGGGTCAACTGCTGAAGTGCTATATTTTGGGGACAATACATTGACTGTTTAGAAGATTAACGTGTTGATGTTGAGGAACGGAATACTGCTAAAGCGTTCACTTCCAGCAGGCTGAATGATAAAATACTTCCTGAAAACTTACTTACATCTTTTGTCTCCCTTCTCATTGCTTATCGTAACTGAGATACACAACATTATTTTCAATTTGGACAGTTTGCGATTTTTATTATCAGCACGGCATATACTAGCTCGCCTGGTTGTTTAGCTTTGTTACTAGTCTTATCTGTTCACATGATCTTCCTCCGACATAATTTTTCAGCTACTGCTCTTTGATAGCAACAGCAAGCTATTGCTTGTGCCTGGTAAACCGAAATTACTGATAAGAAATATATGACGGGGGAACGGCGGAATATCGATTATTTTGTGGGAGGCAAACTATGCGCTTGCCTCTTATATTATGACATTTTTGTATAATGACGTAATACTCCGATATCGATATATGGCACATCCTATAGCTAGTAAAGAAGAATTTTTCTCAGCAAAAACTTGCTTTGACTAATTTCCTTTGCCACGCTATAGCATACTATCGCATACTTTTCTATTTTCCCTCGTGTTTTGGTGAAAGCGAATGTAAGTAATGTAAGAATAAAGCTAGTTGAGGTTCATGGTACGTACTGTCCCTCCCAATCTTTATTATTGTCTTTAGTTATTTAATTATGTCTGTTTGCTACCTTGAGTTAAGATGTCTCCATGTATCACTGGCGTACTAAGTGCCATGTGCTATTGTCCTCCTTACAGAGCTGTTAAAAGATTAAGTTGGACGGTTTTGTAACAAAAAGTGTAGATTTGTACTTTCAGGAGTTGATAATTTAGAACAGTTTTGTCCGCATTTTGATGTCTTATGTTTTAAAACGTTAGAAGAAAGGGCCCCCCATCTCGCTGCAAAGACGAATGTTGTGCCTTTTATTTGGATCTGCTCCCTCTCTGTCTTCAGAAAATTCCTGCGAACGTCATTGTCATACATCGTGAACTTGCTTTGCCAAACAAAGTTCAATCCGATCCTTTTATTTGGTCTTCTTTTTGGATTCGATATTATAAAATTAATCTATTGTGTAGTATCAAATTGTTGACTCCAAAAGCCATGTAGAAAATCATGATGTGCGAACCGAGAAGAGAAAGGTCAAAAATGAGTGTCGGACATGATATAGCCCCACTGTTGTGAGCCCAAGGCCATACACAGAACTATATTGGGTAACATCTTTCAGAGTATCAAATGTCGCCGAAGCTCTTAGGGTAGAGAGATATAATTTCCAGCGGTTTTGTACTATTTGGGGGCGTATTTTACAATGAGGGGGCCAAAAGGGTGAGTAAACCACCACAAAGTATATATGTATACTTATTGGCCCCCTCATTATAAAATACGCTTATATCGAGGATTACTCCCTGTGAATTACAGTTGGTTGATCTTAAGGTGTCTTTGAGGAGACAGATTGATCTTATACTGCATTTATTTTTCAATCTTTTTCCCAATTTAAAACTTGCTGCTGTCGCCAGCCACTACCAGCACAGATACCAGTATTCTTTAGTTAGATTGCCAGTTATCTCCTCATTCTATTGAATCTTCTTAAAAGGCACGAAGTACACGTGGGACACGCACGGGTGCTCTACCTGGAACTCCGTTTTTTTACTTAAATGCAACAACATCCTAAAGAGAATTAAAATAGCTGCAAACTTAGCGAGGGCCCTCTTTTTCTATAAAATTTAACGATAGACTGAAGGGACTCTTGCTGCTCTCCCATATAAATAGAACTTACTGGTGAGACTTTCACCTAACACCTACCTTTAAGGTCGAGCTGGTATCTCCAAGCTAAGCAATCTTCACCAAATGGCCTTAAAGTGTCACTCACCTTAATCAAACAATGTCTATATACTTCATTGTTTTTGCCAGCAGTTTATTCAAGCTTTAATCGTTATGCTCTGTGAGCGGATTTACAGGGACATGGGCTCAAAAGTCATTTCGGATAATCAGACCACCTGTAACGACACCGGCAATCAAAATTTGGCCATAGACATAAAAGGCTGGCCATCCCTGTTGAAGCATATTGTTATATTTGGAATGATGGAATCCAAACAAGAATGATCAGGATCATGAAAATGGACTAACACGATCTGAATATGTTCCTCATTCATTATCCTCCTATTTAACTATAAATTATTCTAGAAATCAATCACAGAAGATTCTACTATTAGCTGGCAGACTATCCTATATCTCCAACATAATAACGCTTTTCGTCAACCCCTACCATCAGAGGGAGCGACAACGTAATGCCTATCATGAATATGTTTACGATGTCACCACACATTAATCAAAAATCTACAATAATTTTCTTATTTGTCACAACTCATAAAAGCATTGCTATAACTGCATTGCCTACAAACGCTTTTTAAACTTTCGCGGGCAAATCTCAAGGAAGGCAGCGACAAAATTCTTTGTCAATTTTTCACCGATTGGCTAAGATTCTGCAACGATTGTCTCGATGCATTCACATCCAATATCGTAGCTCGAGTTAACAAATCGGGAAGGAGAAACTGTGTTACTAAAAACTGAATATTTTAAGATAATTAATATACAATTAAATAAATTATCAAGGGGGAATAATGCGTCTCTCCATGACTTATGTATACCGTGCAGGGAGGTGCCGTCACTGAAGGTAATACGCATGCAGCAGACAAAAAAGGGCGTGGTCACAACACTACTATTGATCAACATTATCGTTGTGTTTCGAAATTTCAAGGTCCCTCTGTTCGCTCAGTTGTGTATCGAACCTTACCTAACGCATGTAAATCGATTGAAGCAGATAAATGTTGATGACTTAACTCATGCCTCTTGCTTGCTGTATGCAAATCATTCAAATCAGAATATCCAGTGGCTGTCCAAATACCTCCCTCCCTAGCAAACAAAAAGCAAGGCCAACAGTAGAATTTATTCACCCACTGACATCCACATGCCCACTTAAAAAGTTTTCTAAATAGATTCGTTAAAATGACGATGAACTTCTTTACCTGCCTGTATACATGCCTCTCTAGAGGTCTACCATTCCCGATTATTTTTTATTTTGGCTGAAAATCTCGCGAACGATAGGCTGAGTTAACTATACTTGTACGCAGTAGTTCATTTCCACACGAAACTGAAGAATGGAAAAGCAGAAATCTTGTTGCGTGCGTTGGCCTTTCATTCACGTCGAATTACGTAAACACTTTTATCCAGATGTATTGTTAGACGAAGCAATCACTGAACATCGAGGGACTTTTTCCATGACAACTAAAAGCAAATAGCTTTCTGCATGCCTTCGTTGCACAACTACCCACACACTTTGCTGTTGGCGTCGTGAAGCACAGGTTTTGGGCTATTTTGAGGATGTTTAGGGAACTTTGGGGAAACTCTAACGCCCCGCTAACGAAAATCGGCAAAGTCCTAAGATTGGAGAAGTATTCGAACGGGGTTGATACGATAGTATTTAATTAAACCTGAATTTACGATGCTCTACAAAGAAACTGAAAAAGTTAAGGGCAA
>JAAAKL020009468.1:0-15074 GCA_010016065.2 Carybdea cf. marsupialis auct. non (Linnaeus, 1758)
ACTACTGCTGCTACTACTACTACTACTACTACTACTACTACTACTACTACTACTACTACTACTACTACTACTACTACCACTATGGATTGAAAAGGTTTGATGGAAATTTAAACTTGTCTCAGTGTGTTGTGTATTCCACCCAAAATCATTGCCTACAACATGAAAATATATTCTTTCAATGACACAAAGAAGTTAATTGGTTTACAAATACATATGCTGCTGTGACAGCAAATATACAGGATGTACATCACAGAGACTACAAGAGAGGACTGCATAACAAGTGCCAGCCATCATCAACAAACATGATTCCTAAACCAATTCCATTTCACTGAAAAGCTACTCAGCAATCAGTCATCATTTTAGTGAAAATCAATATTGTGGTGATGTGAAGTGGAAGTTTTCCATTCATTCTGCTGCTCTGAATGCTGCATTTATCAAAACAAATAAACTTGTTTTGTCACTAAAAAGAATCTGTTTATTAAGTACAAGTATTTTCAAGCAACATGCATGACCATTATGTCACTTGAACATGTCTAATAATTTGCAACAACATTTTGTAATCCTCTCATTTTCTATAAATTGAAGAGAAAAATGTATGCATGCATGTCATGTTCACTCCACCTCCTGGCATGACTTACAGGGAACCATCTATTGTAGTGAAAGATATTAGGTTTGATGTGGTAAACACTTTTCCGTACCTTGAAA
Organism: Carybdea cf. marsupialis auct. non (Linnaeus, 1758); assembly: GCA_010016065.2. NCBI lineage: Eukaryota > Metazoa > Cnidaria > Cubozoa > Carybdeida > Carybdeidae > Carybdea > Carybdea cf. marsupialis auct. non (Linnaeus, 1758). Next base: position 706 of record JAAAKL020009468.1, read on the forward strand.
AATACAATATCTAGAGATGGCACTCTCGATTCTGAGATCTATAACTGCGTACAGAAAACAAGCATTGCCTTTTATAAGCTGGAAAGCAGGGTGTGGTCTGCATCCGAATTCAGATAAATTTTTAAAAATTTGCCAGTACTAAGATAGACATATCAATCATGGGATACATATTCTCTCATAAAAGATGATTGCATACTTGCTTTTCAGGTTTGTGAGCTGGATATCATTTTCAATTTTGAAAAGGTAGGAAGCTGTTTTGGATACTATTGCATGCCAGATGTAGATGTTATTGACAGGTATTTAATTTACTATATTAGGATTATTGTTTTGGATTCAATGCAACTGAGGTAAGTAAATAAACTTTGCTGCCATATGATATGGTTTATCAGTGAATAAGTCAGTGAGGTCTCAGTTATTTGTAACATGCTGCATGTAAAGCCGCCTCATTGCCAAGGTTCTGTACAAATATATGATGAGTATTCCATGTAGGAGCTTTGCAAGAGTCTAGCATTGCATGTATTTTTTTTATGATTAAATAGTTAATATAGTTAAAGAAAGAACCAGTGTGGTAGAAATGGGCATTAAGCTAGTCCAATAGACCTACAAGAATTACTCAATATGTACCGTCTCTCCAATAGGTGCTCCACAGATCAAATGTACTAACTAGTAAATGTACATACTGAATTTATCCGCAATTGTAAGACAAGCCCTGACATTTGAAGGTGATAACAAAACCAATAGTATGATATTCAAAAGTGACATCCAAAGACATTAGCTAATTTATGTTTAGAGGTGAGGGTATGTCTAAATATGTTTTTGCTAATAACAATGCTGTGCTTCATAGGGATAAGAAGGGAAAGATGGGGACAAGAAGAAATGTGAGCTGAATATTTTGTTTGGTTAATGCTATTGTACAAGGGGTGTTGAGGTGTATGTGGTGTTCTTAAAGTACCTCTTCAATTTAATATGAATATTATGGTAACATTGAAAGTTGGGAAGTTGAAACATTGCATTTTCATCTTTGTAAAACATATTAAAGGTGATTTCATTAGCATTTATGCACTTTTTACTTGTATGTATGGATAGAACAAGTACACAGAAAATTTGCATTTTAAAACAAGTGTTGTTGAGGGCAATTTCAATTCCTTTGATTGAAGAAACATGTTGTAAATGTGTAAAAAGTACTCTATATGAAATACCATGTTTGATGTTTTGCAGTTCCAAGGGTCACATTTATACTGTGATTTCTACTGCAATGGCAATTTTTGCCTTAGATTCACATCAATTTTTCCTAGCCTTCATTAACATCATCTGTGGCCTAACTTCGTTGTAATATTTTAATTATTATTATTGCTATAACTTATGTTCTGCACCTTCATTGCTCATGCCTCATGTAAGTAAAGTATTTTAATATAAAATCCTGTTACACATTGGCTTTCATTGGTTAAGTGTTAGTTGAAGCAAATACCCCATAGTTATGAAAAAGCTGATGTATGCACTTTTTTACATGAGAATGCCAGAAAAGTGTGCTTTCAAGTACATATTGATAGTCTTTCCCATTGACGATTGAAACTATCACAAATTTTGTCTGATGAAAACGTAACATAACACGATTTTAGACTACCCTTTTGTAATGGTAGAGGCTGAATTCGAGAACATCATTATCTGTATCAGAAAGACAAAAGCAGAGGCAAGAAAAATTCAGGCACCCCCACCCCTCCCCAGTTGAATTAGGGTAATAGCTTTACCAAAATGTTGTTCCTCTCTTGTTGTCCATGAAACGTTAAAATCTTTGTGCTGTCTTAATTCCTTGATGACATGATCCATGGTGGGATTGATCAACTGGATTATTCTTAAGTTGGTTGCCAGGGACAGCACCATTTTGATAGATGTTAAGACACAAGACAATACAAGAAGAAAGTCCATAGCATGTAACCAAATATCCACAAATTGCTTACTTTGGTAAAATGTGGAATACAGTCCGATTATTAAAACCGGCAAGAGAGAAAGGATATGTAACTGTATGTATGGAATTTCCTCTCTGTGTTGTTTCCAGATCAATATTAGGCATTTCCATCTCATTTTGGTCTTTACAGGCATATTATGTCCTAGATGAACTTGTGTTGGGTGGTGAAATTCAAGAAACAAGTAAAAATGTGGTTTTAAAAGCCATTGCCCAACAGGATTTGGTGCAAGAAGTAAGTATTAAATTGAATTTGGTGTATGACGTTAGACAGTGCACACATTTAATATTATCTCATTTCTGATGTTGTGATTTTTAAACGAATATTGAGCGTTTACAATACCATCCTTTGCACATTATACTCTCTTAGTATAGACATAACGAGGGCAAGGTTTTAAGATAAACAACACACGTTGTGCCTTTATCCTCTCAGTTTCTTAAAGTTTGTCGAAATGACCCTTTGATGATTTAAATTTGGGCTTTTTACGCATGGTTGTTATGCGCCTTGCTGTTTTTACGCACTCATTTGGAAGTCATTGTATTTCATTATTACGGTTGCATGTTTCTGAAATTTCGATAGCTTAGAAGAGGAGAACTTTCTTTGTTGCATAAACTTTTGAACTGCGTTATTGCTACTGGGATGGGCAAAAAGTTAGAACATTTGTGAATCTGGATAGCGTACTGCTTTAGAACGCAAGAGATTTAAACAATGACCAAAACGCTTTTTTATTTGGACACATTTTCACATTGAATCGAATTATATAAACATAGGACTTTCTAACAAGGAAAGGCTAGAGAGTTTGAGTGTTCTGATTTGTTCAGGAGTTAATGTATGTAAAGTGAATTGAAGTAGCGAAGTCGAAAATGACCTTGGATTTACCTGAAACGGTAAGCCTGTCCGTATTTCTTGAATAAATTGAAATTTCTTGAATGTCTCACATTCATATGAAAGAACTTCTTATATAAAATGAAGAGGTGCTCCTCGTTTAGCGTCTTTTGATTGAAAATTATCAATAAAGATTTTCTAGATTAGGTTCGACGTTTTGATGAAAAAACAGACATAATCGGATTGTGAGCTGTAGAAGGCTACGCAGTTTTCCCTTCCTGGTCCGGATCAATAGATAAGAGTTCTGCTAATTCTGACTCGAGGCCCATTCATTTGCAAAACCTTCGCAAAGTATCGTCTTTGACAGTCTGCTTATGTTGATGAAATCTTCTCTGGTGTCAGAGTGTGCTTTGTGGAGAATTGTTTTGACGATCTAAACAGTAAGTCGCTTGAAAGGCGGAAAGGACCAGTCGACCACCGAGGTGAATAATGATCGATTGTCTTTGAGGATAGCATTTGACCACTTTGATTTTGGCCTTCATTTACTATGTAAAATCTCGAAGAATCTGTTACAAATTACTGGATGTGGCAAACGTCTGGATCAGTGCTTCTCTACATACGATGACCGTATACCACTGACCGTAATATCCTGAGTATTATTCGCTCTTGAGACCACTTATCTCTAAGCCTCTGACAGCGAGAAAGATAAAAGTATGATTGTTGTGTTTAAAGCCACATCTGTACATTATATGGGTGTGCATACTTGTCTGGAAGACAGTAATTATATTTTAGCATTGACTACTGTCAACATTATGAAGAGATATTTTTCATTTCTTAGTGGTCCTTAGCTAGATCATGGGTGTTTATTAACCTCTATGCTTGGTATTTAATGCACGAATCCGTTGTGAAATACATGAAATTTATGCGCAAATCAGTATCCGCACGATATATAAAATTTCTTATAGATAAAGACTATTAATTTGGTGTGCACCACAGTTCTTGCTCTGTGCACCGCGGACCCAAGCCAGTTGGGAAACTACCCCTGGTATCCAGTGGTTAGGCTTTTTGCCGGTTGCGATAGCCATAACATCAATCTTCTTCGTAGCCTTGAGTCATAATACGATGGACATTGACACAGACAAAATGTTGCTGATGCAGCTTGATGATATTTTGCTCGTTTTATGTTTAAGCATTTATGACAGTGAAGATAACGGGCTTCATGTAGACTTGGAAAGAAGAAAAATGCAGGGAAAATGCAGGGAATTTGACTTCCGTTATTGCACATGTGGAGAAGTGAAATCATTTTATTGTGAAATCAATAAGATTAATGTATTTGCTCCTAGAAAGTTACCATTTGTTTCTGCTTTCTGTTATTTTTCTTTTCGTTGCATTGTTTCTTTAAAGCGAATCGAACATTGTGCAAGAATTTGCTCATTGCTGTATCAGGCCCCTTCGAATTATGAGCATGAGATTGATTTACTATAGCCAGTCGTCTCATTTGACTTTTTTGCCAACATAACACTCAAACTTTAGTTGGACCCTCCCTATGCTAATTATTCTTCAGTTTGGTTTTTCATAAAATTGTAAAGGAGTTGTCAACAGCAGTTGACGACTCTCTTACGACTTTATGAAAACGAGGCTTTACAAAGAGGGTCTCCTACTCAATTAACCGTGCTTCCTTTTTTCCCTTTTAACCTTCTTTCAGTATGTTATCTAGGATGGAGAGGTCCGAACCCTACAAATGGTTTTGGAGGAGATTGGTCTAACCTGACAGCCATCTGTGTTATCTTTTCATATGGCCACACGACAATATATGAAACTTACCTTTTCTTTGAGTTCTTTTTTGCATTTCGTGTTAAGTACGTTTTAGACCATAGACTTGATGGACAGTATGTTTGTTCTATGTAACGTATGGGTTTTTTGTAATTCCCTATCCTTGTGCGACTTATAGCCCGGATCGTGTCATTAACAACATTCCAGGCTAGATATTTCATGTTGCTTTTAGACAAGCTTTGGGACGACAACCGTAACTGTGCAAGCAGTCTTATGGTTATTGCAGTCTGAGGTAACTCCGGACAACCGGATTTTAATAGTTCGTACAATGAGAGGGAGTGGGGGAAGGAAGGAACTGGTATTGTCTGCACAAGAGGAGAAGAAATGTTGTATACAATTATAAGTAAAGTATCACACCCTATATACGTAAATGAAGCGACACGTGATGAAAGTCAGAAACAAGCATTTAACACTAAATTTTTCTGAAGATTGATTTCCTACATGGAAGAGATACATGTAACCCATTGTCACGAGTAGGAATCGACTCAATCATAAATAAGCATTCTCGGAGATGACGTTGAGGGGATTCACTTGACCGTCAGTTTAGAGATGAGATTTCCAGAAACGCATGGGTAGGACCTATATTTTGACATGTGATGGTCGGTAAACAGATCGTTGATGTGCAAGAGTACCGTCCAGTGTTAAGAAATATAGCAATCTGATAATCACAAGGGGTCACAATCGTTTTCAGGCTGCACCTTGTGTCGTGGTGAATGTAGGTTTAATCATCGGGAAGAGCGCGACGTTAGCCTGATAATCGTGTTTGTGGTTTGTGTCGGAAGGATAAAAATTTTTGACAATTTCTTACGTTACTTATGATAGCGGTAATATTATCACAGTTATACCTTTAACCGGAGTTCAAATTCCCCTGAGAGTATTTGTACATGTTGCAGGTCCACAGCTTCTGGTTGTTTTCAAACAATGTTCTTGACTGCCAGTGTTTTGATGATGTTTATACAACTTGCGGGTAATACTGGCACCGCAGTCACTTTGTGTTATGAAACGTCCATGGATAATCTACGTACGTAGACGTAAAGGGAAGTATGTAACTTACCGTGTATGTTGCCGTAGATCTAATGCTAGAATATGTATTCATATAGTTACTTGAGGTGTGGGGGCAAATAGCCACGTGCGTGCATATATGTTTATTGTCGACTGGCAGTTGATTCTGTAAACGACCTTAAGTACCTGGAATGACTGAACTCAGTCTAGATATGGCTTTGTCAACTAAACTATTATATCTGGTTTTCGAATTCATGTAACTGATGTTTGGAAACGCCGCAGTTCCCATCTAGATCGATTGATAGTGTACCAAGTAGATTTTTGCAGCGGGACTATCCTGATACAAAGTCATCATCGATTATATTTCTTCTAATACTATGGTTATGTCGCCGCAATGACTATTATCCGCAACGGCAATTATCCGCAACGGCGGCAGTGTAAAGTTTGCAGAACTTGGAACGTTCTTATGTAACCTCGAGTTAAGCTCCGCATTTATTGGTTCCTGATTCAGTAGACATACAAGGTTTAAATATCGATGGAAGAAAACATTTGTTTATGTGCTACAAGGTTTATTTCCTTTCATTTTTATGTTATCGTAGCTTCCGTTTTTGATTCAGTTCCATTTTGTATGCTTTAATTTGTATTTCAAATTTGATTTAATTTAATTTTTCCTTTTTCTTTGCTTTCTTTAAATTTTACTTGAAAAGCAGATCAGCAAATCAGTTGGCTTTGTCAAGAGGGTACACAATGTTGGCTAGTGCCATAGGGTATCTATGAAAAACACAGTGCCCCGTCGTTGTTCCTATCTTTCTTCTTAGTATACTTTCCCGTTGGCCACGGAATGGTCTGATAGAATTCTCGTGCCTATAGGTGCCTTTGTTGCAACTATTTATTTTTGTAGTATTTAATCATTTCCGCTGTAAATGAATGCCTTATTTATGTGTTCCTACCTTATTTGTACCCAATGGTTTGATATTTTGAGCAGGTTCTGGGAAACCTTATGTATTTATGAACCATTGTACAATGGGCTGTAATGAATTTCATGTATTTCACTGCTGTTTGCACTCTTATTTGTCATGGGAAGATAGCAAGGTTTAAGCTGAATTTGTATTGTTTTTATCTAAACACTCCATTCTTTACAGCGTTCTCATGGTCGTTGTGTGACGCGGTTCAAAAAGCGGCATTGACATGACTGTGTTTGTATATTCTCCTCTTTTTTATTTCAACAGCTGTTCGACTTCTGAGAGAATGTATGGGCGATTGCTCATGAAAGCTAATATAGTTGCATTATTTTTTTGATAGAATTGGTAGTGTGAGTAAACAGAAAGTTTAATGTATATAAACCGAAAGTAAATGAAAGTGTACTCTCTGCTCAGGAGGTAAATTCAAGTGACATTCACAGTCATCTGACACTACAGCTGATGAAATGAATGTACTAACTCTGTTCGCCAAGAAGAGTTCCCCATCCTCTCTGAGATTTCAAGTTGAAATGTGAACCACCGCCAGAACCTTTGCAGATACGTGTTTAGAATCTATTTTGCTTCGTCTAGTCCGCACGTTTTACAAATCTACGGGAAAATATCCTATCCCTTATTTTTGTAAATGACCTTGATGTTGAAATCAGACATTTGATCAAAGCTAGGGCATCGTATTTTTCCTTGAACCGTTGAAGACCAGGATTCTAATTCGAAAAAATTACCAACAGATTACAATAAAACATAACTGCGCACGGAAGCAAATGATCGAGTATAATTGCATTGCAAAGTTTCTGTAGCAGTCAGAGTTCAAAGCTCAATCGATTTTTAGCATAATATAGCATGAAACACTGCTGTGAGTGGAAACTCGAGTTATTACTATCATCGAAAAATAGATCTGTAGATAGAAATAGATTGTCTGGTCAGTAGTAATAAACATTGCGACGTCGCTGGAAATGAACCTTCCGTTTTGTAATATAAACCGAAATTATAGCAAATGATGTGATCACAAGTCGTCAATGTTTTTACCGTAAATTTTATTTTGTTATGTTTTTTCTTTGTTACCTTAAACATTTTTAACAACATCAAAAATGGGGGTCGACTAATACACGGAAAATACCATAATATGTTTTTACTTCAAACCAAGATGAAAAAAGCTAGAAAACGTTTCTTTGGTCGTCAGTGAGGGTCAAATCCGGGGAACCGTTATTGTCATGTGTGAGCATGTTCCTTGGACGCTTTTAACCTATCGTGGCAAAAATTGATGATTAATTTGAATTTTTGTAATTTCAGTCCAGTGGCAGTTTTTGAAAGTACTGAGCCCCCGCCCGAATAGAGTCTGCGAGGCCCTATGACGTCATGTATTTCAATGCGGTGAAGAAGTGATAATATTGCGAACGTTTGGAGATACTGTGTTCCCGCCAGTGGATTGAGCTGCCGATTCTCCACTTTATTTCAAGAGGTTGATATGGGAAGATATATACAAGAATATTTTCTTAGCATTGAACACCCATCCACCGGCTCTCCTGGTTGTGAATAGGGGAACAGCCTCTAGATATAGGGGCTAGCTACGAATATAGTGAATAAGCAGTGCCGAACAAAATCTCGGGTTGTCCTTTGGCAAGACATGGCACCCGACAGCCGCCCTAAGCTGGGTTACGCTAGGGCAGATTGAGCTCTTCAGTTAAGGAAAGCAATCAATCTAGTGGAGGACACACGAACAATGATACCAACAGGCAACCTTGAGAGAGTTCCTATTTATATATCTCTCATCTACACTTCTATGAGTACTCGATATAGAAATCGACCCCTAGTCCCAGTGAAACAGGAGTGCGTTAGGTTATACAAAGTTTATTTTTTAGCATTGAACCGTGGGTCCCTTTAGGCGTATGGCCTCGTTCAAAGATCCGTTCACCCTACCCATAAACTACCACTCTGTAAACAAAAGAGATATTTTTACATGAATTTCAATCCCTCTCTATCAATTCATAAATTGATGAACATATACAAATAGTAAACGAGTCAGTATACGTACTCTGGCCCACAATGCAAGTAACGATTTTGAAGGAAATGGAGGAAACTTGCCGAAGCCGTTCGCAAGCCCGACTTCTTACAACAACACAAAAGCGCCCTGTACACGAATTCCAAAGCTATGCATAAAATGGAAAGGGAAAATATATATTTTGTTCCTGGTTTGAGAACGCTTTCCTCAAGCCGTTAGGCATGTTCATCGATTGTTAGCTTTAATGATATTTCCTTTCTATGTGAGAAGAGCAACATTTCACATTTCTTTCTATGTCATCAGACACAGAATTTTAGAAATTTTAAAATTTTTATTCAACTCTGACCCTTCTTAACTCGATCTTAGATGTTGCTCTACTTTTTTGTCATGAAAATGGGTTAAATGTTATCATTACAATTTTGTGTAGTCGTTTAAATTTCATCATTCAAAATTTAAAAAAAATGAAGTAACCTGCCTTTCCCCCTTTCAATTGAAACACTTCTTTTCCTTGTCAGTTCCCGATATTTTTGTCTGTAGATTAAACAAAAGAGGATATAAAAAGCATTTGGAGTCACTTGATACCTCGTTTCATCAAAAGTGTCAGTTTTATACTGCAGCATTAAGCTTCCACATCATCTTAATGTATTTTCTGGATAATACTGGCGTGCACTCTCAAAGAGCCACATTTTATGTAGATAACTTTTTGAAGACTTTAGTGTAACGAGACCTTTGGAATACTGGAAATGGAAAGTGAAGAACAAGTAACCGCCTATTCTTGTTCTAGAAGTAGAAAACCTCTTTTCTGTACATGGCAAACATATCTACGGTATCCACATAAAGACTAAAAAATGAGACATGATAACTGGTCTGATAACATAATAGAAAATGGCATGTAAACAATATCATTTGCGCACAGGTTTGTGTAGGCCTATCTTGTTTACTTTCCCTCTTATACATTTTCTCCAAATATGATGCTAAAAGAACTTCTGTTTAAGCATGTTTCCTCAAATTCTCTATCAAAGTACACCATCATTTTGTAATAAGAGACTAATTACAATAATCGAATACGTAAAAAGTTTTTAAAATATTTCTGCATAGCATATCGCCAAAGAACACTACAAATTTAAGAAACTTTTGTTGGATTCTAAGATAGTGTCAAAACGTTCTACCCAGAGCTAAAGAAATTTCCTCTTGAAGATTTATATATGTATAATACCAGCAGTTTGAAGCATTTCAAATAGACAGCCGCTATGTTACCATGATAAAGGACGCCATTTGATTACTTACCAAAACAACCAAACTCGGATATACTACGCTTTATTGTAGCCCTATGCAGCTTTGAATTACCGTTATTGCAATAAAATTGTTCGAATCACGACTTAGAATCGTTTGACCACATTCGAATACTTAATAGGTCGTTCTTATGCTGCGATAACAATAACTTGTAATCGGCTCTGGAGCTGTCATTGCCCTTCCAAACCACACCACTTGCTGAAATGTTACAATCACAAAATAGTTCGGCAATTTCGTACAATTTTGTTACAACTTCGTTTATGAGGACCCCACTTCTGTGTTCAGTTGCCATCTTCAAAGTTTTGCAAATGTTTTCAACATCAGATGCAAGTTAAGAATGCAGAAGAATAATATTAATTGTTTCACTGGACGCCACGATTCCTTTTATAAAGGGACCTTGGTGCATGCTACTCACTACTGAAACTTTCAAACAACCTTTGCCTTTGAATCCCATTATTCTGATTTATCATTCCTTGTTAAGTAGAAGATGGATTGCTAGGAAATTGAAGAATAAAAAGTCATTCCACCTAAAGTGGTAAAAGTCGCTTCATGCTCTCATACACAAACTCCAAATATTTTAGTTTTTAATCTTAATGCAACTTGATTTACGTGTAACGATTTACCAAAAGACAACGTGTCTATTTCAATGTGGGGGGATGGGGGGGGTGGTATCTAAACTGAGAAAAAATAAAAAACAAAGTTTAGCAATTATTTTACCAAGACCAAGACCAGCCCATGTTATGCAAGCTTGCTTGCTTGTTTTTCTCGGCACTACCCTTCCAAATGGTACAGTTTCGTGGATTTTAAGTCTATACTATTTATCTAGTGATTATACTAGTTACTTCACTAAAAGAAAGGATTTATATCATATCTTATCATAAGATTACGATGCGTCTGTAAATAATGTAAGTCCTACTTGATTTTTTATTGGTCTTCTATTTTAGAGGGTAAGGTTTTTTCCACAGTGGACGAGGAGACCCTTCTTTTCATGCTGGACAAGGAGACCCTTCTTTTCATGTTTGAGAAGGAGCTCCTTTCATGCTGTTTTGTTGCTGTGACGCTTTTCACCAGAAAGAGGACTCTACAAAGTCATAGAACCTGCGTTCGCTGATGGTAACAATCACACATCTGCACAAAACGCAGGTTGTTTGCAGACATCGAATGCTCAAAACCTATACATAGAGAGGCTTTTGCCATTGCCACTCTACCGATTCAAATTTACTCTGATAAATTCTAATTTCTGTATAGCCACAGAAAGATATCCGTCTTGAAGCAGTGAGTTTTCTGGGCTCGAAGTGGGAGCAATATTGACTCCACAAGAGGCACGAAATTCCACAGGGGCCATTAAGAAACTGTGTGTAGCAAAAGGGTTTGATATTTAAACATGTTTTTTTTAAATTTAAGTAGGGAATTATGGAAAAACAATTAAGCAAAGTACTCAAAGTTTTTATGTTTTTATGGTTAGATTTTAAGGTCAGTCAAATACTGTCTTTTTTATCTATAATTCATGTTACAGCTTTCAGAAAAAGTTCGACTTATCTGAAATCTCAAGGGTGCTGCAGTACAACAGTTAATGGAATTTCTAGTTACATGAGTTTAGATTACAAGTTTTTAGTCATAATGGAAACTATATACGATTGATTGGTATATTAGTTTTGGGGTTTTAGTACCAACTGCACAATGCTTGTGCAGTACATTTGTGTGGCCGTTGGATTCAACAACTGATACCCCTGTGCGCCTTGTTATCATTCAAAGACGCCGTGTGTCGTTGCGTCGTTAAGGATATGGTTGGATACCGAGCCTTTAAATATGGCAATTTGACGTCATTGAACATTGACTTCTTCAATACTACGGGAAGGTTGACGCCAATAGTTGGGGGACATCCTGACCTTACCAAAGAGTGCAAGGTCTGATCCAGCAAACGTTTGAAAAGAGCTTTATTTCATAAAATTTTATTCGATGATGGCAAATAAAAACAGCAAGACCGAGCCCCCTAACGAAGATACGAAGGCAACAATAGCCAAAGAAGACGTGGACAAGGACAAACAAAAAACTGTAGCCACCTCACAAAATCAAGAGTCATCTGCAACCGCTCCTGGCCCCGGCCCATTTGATTCCGCTACTGCCCTTCTTGCCCAGTACGGATACGCTTTGGGTGAGAACTTGGGAAAAGGATCGTATGCAATTGTGAAAGGAGCTAACTCAAAGAGGCACAAACGAAAAGTGGCGATCAAGATTATTTCCAAGAAAAAGGCGCCCGAAGACTACCTCACTAAATTTCTGCCGCGGGAAATCCAGGTATGACAATTTCTTCCTTTTTATATTTATATTTTTAAGATTTACTTTTAAATCGTAACGAAAGATAGTCTGGTGAGGAAATAAATTGAAAACTTACCTCAGAAACATTTCTAGTTTATTCTAGGCTATTTTATTCAACTAAATGTTATTTAATTAATTCAAGCCACGATTTGTGTAGCAAATATTATTTGTTATATATTGTTTATTATACAGATATGGAAAGAAAATATTGCAGATGTGAACATATTTGCTATTCTAGACGACTTAACATCTTGAGAGGGCAATCAATTATCTGCAAACTTTACTAACTTCACATTGGCAATAATGAAATGCAAAGAAATATTTCAACCAAGGAATTTACCGTATATTTATGCACTTTAGTTCAGTCCATGTATTGACTCTTCAACAGACTAGAGTCATCTTTAGAGTTGAAAATATTATTGCCTGTGTCTAGTGCTTCTTCCTTATATATAATTTTAATCTTTTGAATATTTGATGCTTCCAAAAAATTCCCTTGATTGAACTAGGAAGTTAACACATCAACCGGTTAGAAACGTTTGTCTATAGGAGAGTTTGGAGTAAATTTAGCATGGAATTTCGAGGCACTATTCATGCACTGAGGTACATTTTCAAACAGAATTTACGGTCATTGATATATATATATCTACATTTATATGAGGCATTATGAAAGATGCATGCACTCATGTGAAGTTTGGAATAACTGATTCTCACACAGTGTCTTCTAGTCATAACTTAGTGAAGTCTCAGTCTTAGCAACATATCTTATGAGGTACGAAAAGTGACGATCTTAGGAGATCGAAGGTCAAGTGCTGGTCAATGACCAGGACAGTTAGATGTGAACTGTGCAACAAAGTGAGATCTGAAGAGTAAATTTCTATCCAAAAGTTCCGAGCCGGTGGATAGAGGAACGACTATGCAAGAATTTTTTAAAGACCTGGTCAAATTTCAGCGATCCAATCTTCAAACAATAGGGTACCGATTTCAGAAGTAAACGCACGGAACTCTGGAGGCATTCATTCTGGAGACATGGTAGCACCCCACGGGAATGGGAGAATGTCTGGATAATCGATACATACATCAGTAAAAGAGACATGATAACTACGTGATAACCTCAGGGGGAGGGGGTATTGGTACTGCAGAAAATATCTTGGCACGGGCCATCAATGTCTACAATGCAGCACATTGCGATTTCACGGTAGTCGCAGAATAACAGGCATAATTTTTTTTAATAAGCTAGTTGCCAAAAAGTTGTTTTGGGAAAGGTAAGGGCCTCTACACTTTATTTATGGAACTAACAAAAGTTTTCAACACAGTAAGCTGAGATGAGCTGTGTTGCTATGCAAAGTCCTTTTGAAAGGGGTTTCACAAAAATATAACTGGCGGTTGGCAAATTTTCTCCACAAGACTCTGTACGTTGGATCTACACGTGTCAGTTTCCAAGCGTTTCTTCCTTCTCGAGGGATATTGCACATTGAAGCCAGTGATTGCAAAGAACGAAGCGCCCTTGTATCTTTCTTTTTCGAAATGTTCCATCCATGTTCATCCATATTCGCCTCGGGTTACAAAAACCAAAATTACTACTAAGCCACATGACAACTGGAAATGAAAGAGTGGAGAAAGGAGGCAATATGAGAGAAGACAAAACTGATGAATATTAAAAAGAGAAGTCATTTATTATTCATTTTCTTCAATGATGCATCAGTAAAGTTTGTTGCCATCTTTAAGTATCTGGTGTAATTAATCTGCTCTACAAAATAATTTACTAACGTAAATCAACAGGAGGCAAAGTATAGTCGTTGTAGTGGTAGTACAACCAAAAATCTGGTCCTTAGGTACCAAAATAATACAAGTGTCCCCATGCAGTGCAGTTGCTATTTATTTGTTTTCGAAACATAGAGCTAACAAGACCTGGACATCTTGCTTAGAGGAACTCAAAGGGAGAGATTAAAATCCTTAAAGTCATATCCAAATCTCTAACACCGACTTAACGAGAATAGACGAATTAACCTTTTTCGGCCCTTAACAACTACAGGATGTCTGTTAGTATGACTATGGTCTTTAAAGATACTTCTTAAAAGAGTAGACATTTTGTGAGATTAAAGCTTTTCGTGGATACTCCTCAGAATCTTACATCCAACTACTAGAAGTTAACAAAAT
>JAAAKL020009469.1:0-15073 GCA_010016065.2 Carybdea cf. marsupialis auct. non (Linnaeus, 1758)
AGTAGTAGTAGTAGTAGTAGTAGTAGTAGTAGTAGTAGTAGTAGTAGTAGTAGTAGTAGTGGTAGTAGTAGTAGTAATAGTAGTAGTAGTAGTAGTAGTAGTAGTAGGAGTAGGAGTAGTAGTAATAATAATAATAATAGTAGTAGTAGCAGTTGTTGTTCTTGTTGTAGTACTAGTACTAGTAGTAGCAGTAGTAGTTGTTGTTGTTGTTGTAGTAGTAGTAATAGTAGTAGTAGTATTAATAGTAGCAGAAGTAGTAGTAGTAGTAGTAGCAGATGTAGCACTTGTAGCATTATTAGTGTTAGTAACATTAGTAGCGGTAGAGTAGTAGTACACTAATGAATTTATTACTAATGTTTAAAAGAAACCTACCTTTAGCGGTCTCTACTCAAGATGGGATTCTTGCTCTGCGCGACAAGTCAAGCCATTCCCCATAGGTCGTCTGGCCAACAGAGCCAAGATAACGTGCTCACCAGAACACCTGTCCAACGAACTGAAGAAGCTTAAAGAAATTTTCTCTTCGAATAGCTACCCGGAACCTGTAGTTTCTGCAATTTCTCAAGGGCCAGTTTGCCACGTGATCAAAAAACTGCCCTGAAAAGATGTCCAGCTTACGTCAGGCTTCCGTGCCTGGTTCCTATTTATGAGATGTTCGAAAAGAAAATCAAGAAGACTGTTGTGGAGAGTTACCTTGCCAGCAATTCTGCCGTCGTGTTTACCTGCCGTGGACTTCACCCTGCAGCCCAACAGACTGTACTGGCTACCCTTCAACAGAGTAACGGCGTTTACCAGTAGGAGTGCCTCTGTGAAGAAATAAATATATAGGTCACACGTCCGAAAGGTTTATGGAAAGGATCAAGCAGCACGTACCTAGGTGGATACAAGAGGACGAATCACTCTCTTCCAGAAGGCAGCCAGTTGGATCAGTTGTAACGAGAAGACCACAGACAGTCACATCCTGATGATCTGCAATTGAGCAGCATACTAAGGACAGTTTTGAGTGCCGACAAAGATACAACAATGAATATTTTCGAATTATAAGTACTGGACGTTTCATCATGCTGTGTTTGAGTCTGTATACATGTATTCTACGATTTTAATCCAGGTTGTTTAGGCAAAAGGACTATGTGTTTAAATTGTCAATATTTTAGGGCCTCTAACTTCATGTTATGTTCTTTTGAACGTCCGCATTTTCGATCCTCTATATACGTATAAATAGTTTCATTGTACTGTGGTTCTTTACCGATGTAGATCAACTGACGAAAATCGGAGGAAAAATTTTGGTCAAAATGAGATGCCTGTTCCGATAAATTACTGAAAACGGTAGTAAGTTAGGACCTCAACTGTTTTATTAGCACTTGACGTTCACCGCTAAAACGCCAAGATGAGGAGGGTGTGTGTGTGTGGGGGGGGGGGGGAGTTGCTAGAGTGATGCCTAAGAATCTAAGGGGGGTCGCTGGGTATAAATGTTTAAGAAACACTGCTTTACAGTGACAAGAGCAGTTTTCAAATGATATATAGAGAGACACCGTGATGAAATATTGCAGTTTATTTACATTGAGCTATCTAGTGATTATTCCTAGTGAGAGTTGTTTCTGCAGCATATGGTGAGGTACAAAAGAGACGAGTCAGCTACACCACCATGTCAACATAGCACAGATCAAACAACTCGAAAGTAGCTCTTAAAATAGTATCAGTCCCGGATAATGGAAGACGAACAAGGTAGTGCTAACAGGAAGGAGACCTTGAGAACGCCAACGTAGTTTGTTTTGGTCAAAATTTTCCTGATTAGCAAGGAAACACAGGGAGCCGTAACACCGAAACGTTCTAACTGTGAATCGGTGTATTTACTAGTTCACATCAGGTTGCTTGTCAGAGAGTGCAATGAATTTTCAGTAAACAGTTTCAGAGCTAAACCCGTAAAATACTGCACAATCCCATGTACTCGGAAGTCTATCAATTTCTACCGATCTAATAGTTAGGTTGATACTTGCACATTGTGTAAGTGTGAAATATAAGGATTTGTGTACTCTCAGTTTATGTAGAATTGATATTGTCACTTTTACTTTGATAAATCCTGCATAACTCTTGAAAACGTACTATTGGCAGTACAACGTCAAATGCACCAAGTCTCGGGCAACTTCCCAATGGCCAAAAAAGTAGCTACGGTTCACTTTGAGAAACACTGCTGTTAGGCATCAATTGTAAAATGCGCAATAGCACCAATCAAGCAATACTCCAGATACGAATACGGAGTTCGTCATGAAACACCTTCGCACTGACCTATTTAAAAGTGTTCGTGTTAACGTTTGCAACTGCGCAGACGAATGTAGGGGATGTGACTGAGCCTTGCTTTCACCTCTTAAGCCCACAATGAGTTTACTGAGATAAATGTCTTCGCTGTACATAAAAATCATTGAACCTTCTAGTAAAGGTACATTTTGATAGATGTTTGATGCATTTCTCGGATTGACCAAATCCTGAAAGTTATAAAACAGAAAAAGCGAGTAAGTACTTGTCATATGAATAAAAAAATTCGAGCTCATCCTCTTTTTTCAAAGGCATTTGTCGTCAATCAATCGCCATCTGCATCTTCTTCTGGTCTCGAATAAGAGCCTAATGTCGCAGACTTTTATTACTCTGTGCGTAATGTCGGCGTAATGTCGGAGGCAATTGTCTGTGGGGCGCTTAGTAAAAACTCTCTGATATAGGATCAGACATTACTATCATGGGACGGCATAATAAACCAAGGATGTCGTTACTACAAGATGCGATCTTTGGTCCTGGTTTGCTACAGCAGAACGTATCATTTCATACGTATACAATGCACAAGCACAAGATACAAAATCGCGTTAATCCTGTTATATTACAACCCGTGTTCTAATAGTTTACTTCCAGACTCCATCTAACAATAAATGCTTCTTGTGCTCGAAGAAACAATGTGTAGAATCGTCACCAGGCCCTTTTATGTCTACATCTTGTTCACGTTACTATTGAAGTTCGGTTTTTCCTCACTTGTGATTGTACAGGCTAGATTAGTAGAGTTGTGTTTTACATGATTTGAAGCGTGTTTTTGTGACGTTTTCTTCACAAGTAATGTATCCATATCCTAATTATGTGTAATTTAGATCTGAAAAATGAGTCAACAAATGTTTCCAGACGCTGTAAACCAAATCAGAGAATATTACCATCGTTAATCAAAAATCGGGAAGTAGTTTTATTGAGATAATGTCAGTCAAAAATTTGCAAAAACTCTCAACAGCAGTAATTTCTTGACCAGTGGCCATCACATTCAGCTTTAGGTAGATTTGCTACCCGGTCACATGTGTACCACGTGATTTCGAAAAATAACCGACTAGCTCCGTGGTTTCAAAACTCTAAATACCACTCATCCTTTGGTTACTTATACATATCCTGACTTTAACCGGGGCAAATATTTGAAGGAATGGTACAAACGTAATTAAAAGACAGTCAAAAATGCAACACTTCAAGCAATAGATAGTA
Source organism: Carybdea cf. marsupialis auct. non (Linnaeus, 1758) (assembly GCA_010016065.2). Classification (NCBI taxonomy): domain Eukaryota; kingdom Metazoa; phylum Cnidaria; class Cubozoa; order Carybdeida; family Carybdeidae; genus Carybdea; species Carybdea cf. marsupialis auct. non (Linnaeus, 1758). The sequence continues at coordinate 3,505 of JAAAKL020009469.1, forward strand.
ATTCATCCATAAAATCAAAACATTAAGTGAGAAATCTACTCCTCATTTGGAATCTCGCACCTATCGCCATTTAATCTCATCACCCACTTGAGAGTTCCTAAAGCCTCCAAGAGGCGGTACTGTCCACTACAGGAACCTCTGGTCCACAAAAAAAGCCTTCAAGAATAACGTCACACTTGGTTATGATACAGAAAATATCACAACGTCGGCTGATTTTTATGGTTATGCGATCATATCGCACTGACTATTAAAATGGTGTTCCAACAGTTTCCTAATGAGCCGGTGTGCCACAATGATTTATTACCATGTTCTTATTGCTTTTCCGTTATCAAACAAACTTTCATGACTAATGGAGTCTGCAAGCAAGCATATCAATGCGCAACAAGCATACAAGATACACATCAGGAAACTATAGAAGTATATAGGAAAGTAGCAAAATACAAAAAAGCTAGCGAAAATGCTCGTTAATAAATGTCCATGGAAATCTGGATCATGCGCGTAACGACGCCAGCCCAAATATACAGTGAACGATCAATTAGTAGTTCATCTACCTTAATGAAAACAATACTCAGTACCATAAATTTTTACTCTATGAAGCCATCCCAAACTGCTTTGAGGGTTCCTCACGATGCGGAAGGAAAGAGTGATGTCATGATTTTGGTGCCTTTATTAATGGAACTTGTTTATAGAAGCATTAACTGGACTTGATGCCCTTCCTGGCGTCACCAATGGTCCTTCCGGAAATTGAACCCTGACCCTCTAGAACCTCTAGATCTGATGGCCAGGAACACTAGACCAGGGCAGCTCAGAGAACCCGTTCCCGGTCGTCTTTTCCACTGGCCTCCATTCAAACCACGGAAAAATATTCAATTTTCATGTTGCCGTATTAGTAAGAACGCCAATGGCCAAAATTGAGAGCGTTGCCTTTCCCAACACCGAGATATCAGCTTTCAAAGTTTGAAATCTCACTAACAAACCCCTATTTGATGCTGGTTCCAAACGTAAAAAACCAAGGAATATTAACCGAGTTTTGACCACAGATTTTAGAAATTCAATTTTCAAACACCTCTAGTTTAAACACTATATTACAGGTCACTTCTGGTATTTTGAAAAACAGCTTATCCCAGAGTTGTCCTTAGATATCTTACGTCAACTCGCCCTATTTCCAAATATTTGTAACGTCATCACAACCCCTCCGCATATGCCTTCGCACTACATCACCCTAGCAATAACACGTCGAGTTTCCGGTTCTGACGGAACTGTGCGTTTTCAAAGTCAGTGACTTCACGGCTATACAAGACGTCATCCACTTATGAATCTTAGAAACGCTAGACTGACTTCTTTAATGAAAGGATTGTTTGTTTTCTGAATTAATAAACTGACGCTGTTGGTTGAGTGGAGAGTATTTCTAAACATATAAAAAATAAGATTGTATGCATACATTCCCTGTAAAATGCTACCTGCACCAGTTGTTGTGAGTACGGTCAAAGCAAATATTATAAAATCCTGTATCACGTGTTCTTAAAAGGTATCCTTAAATTTGTAACTTTGGGACTTCTAGCACCCCTCTGGTTGCCGGAACAATATCGTTTCCAAAACTTACATTTTCCCAATTCTTTTACCCGCCGCGTAATTTAAATAACTGCAATTTATTGATTCAAGGGCTTCCTAATTTTAATCTATCAATTGTTGCCTGCTAATACTTCCAATCCAGTTTTCGTAGCCCTTGTCTCGCGAAAGATTCGGAATGTTTAATTTTCAAACATGGGTGTATTTATCAAGTCAAATGCATAGGTGTGTCTTCGTCACCTTGCAAAGATACGGTACCGATTTCTTGTGCTGTTCCAACTGAAATCAATTTAAGTTTATAATAACCTCTTGCTAGGAGCCCTACTAAAGCGATTATTAATAACACTGCAGTAAAGGTAGTAATGCACGGAGGGAGATAACACCAGGATGGCACTGGGGAATGGGGTAGATCGGAAGAGTAACAAGTCACACTGGCCCATATTATCACATTCTATCGATTGTAGCATCTTAAACACTGAAACAGCATTGCCAGTATGGATCTTGATTGCTTCACACAGGATTTGGATAAGATTGATAGAATATATAAAAATTGAATACGAAATTCTACCAGAAGCGTGTACCTCGGGACATAATACCAATCCACCGAATACGCTTATATGACGTCATGCAAGATGTAATACCGTCAATTCTACTAATAGAGGACACTGATCTCTAAAAAACACTGGATCGAGCATCTTCCGTCTGAAAGTGAGGTCAGTCGTTGAACGCCATTTCAGTCCCCCTCACACAAAGCTTATAAACAATGTTACGAAACATGGCGGACTTTCCCGCGCTATTTTAACTAATGGGGGGCCAGTACTTGTGACTACACTTTTTCGTAGTTGGAAACAATGGGAAGCTCGATCCAGTCTTTTTTAGAAATCAGTGATAGAGGAGCTAGCACAGTTATGTCCCGGCGCAAGAGCCTATTATTTTCAACAATGAAGAGTTAGTTATTGCATATTTGAAGATCGGAACCTACAGAAGCGCGATGAGACAGCTACACTTGCAGCATCTCCAGCCTATTTCCTACATGGCTTAAGCTAGCATAAACGGTTATCGCCATTTTATCACTTGTGATAATGAAGTACATGGATAAGTCTATGAATTATTAAAAATATATAACATACCTAATTATTGATATCTAATGCAGTGGTTCCAATCCGCGTGTGGGATAGGAGTTGTGGCTTAATACTTATAGACATACTGCAAGGGCCATAAGACCCTATGGTTCCAGTTCCGGTCCTGCTGCAATGTCTTTGCGCAAGATATCTATTCCATTCCGCTTCACTATACCAAGGTTTATCATTGCGAGGTCACTAAGATGGCAAAAAAAGCACGTAAGCACCTTGCGTGTGGCCCTGAGGTGTCTAAACTCCTTAGTTAGTTGAACAAAAGAGATAATTCATGGCAAGCCTGTGTTACATGGTCAAGGGTCGATTGGAAAGTTCGTGTTAAAATCCAAGACCAAGACGTTCCTATTATCTCTTGACATTTCACGGTTCATTCTATGACTTTGAGAAACGTGGGAAACACAAGGTACTGACACTGCAAAATATTATTCAGACAGGTATATGATGTTGAGTCTGAATGGAGGGAATACGTTGAACAGCCTAGAACCACTGCGTAAGTACAAGCGTATCCTATAAGATTACTTACTCTCATATGTTCTGTTACAAAACGTTTCGACGACTCTAGACTAGTCTACAAAGGTCTACGTCAAATGCATTAAAATGCATTCAATACGGGTGGTACTTGATTTTTTACAAAACAATCTACCATAAACTAAGGACTTGCCGCATTACTGAAATGCAGTCCTAAAATTTTACTTGAAAATCTTAGTAAGCATGTCGACATCTAATAAAGATCGACTCATTCATGTGTCAAAACATGGTGCTGCGTTAAGGTAAATGCTATTCGTTCACACAAAAACATGATATCCTGGTGAATGAGGGTAACATGTCGCGTAGAAGCATCACATCAGAGTGGTTCTGAAAATTCGATACAACTTCTGCCAAGAGAGCACTACAACCTCGCCCAAAGTAGCAACAACGGGGTACTCTGTTAGACGGAACAGAGAATGCACTTGTACTTCGGGCGCTTGTCGATTTGCTATGGACACAGCGTGAGCGAGCATCTGTGAGTCCTTGCCTTACTGAAATATCCTAGCACAAAAAATTAAATTTACTGTGTTTCATTGTATCAGGGCGTAAAACTAGGACACGCCCACGATGTTCAATGATTAACATATGCTAACGGTTGACTGTGGCTGCTGTGTGTCGACACTTCTATGGGAATCGATCAAGAACAAAAATCAATAGCAGATGCAGGCTGCTGGGTACATCTCGGTTTCGCAGTATCAGAGACTATATCTGGTATAGAATGGTAACTACATAAATGCCATGTAATCCTCTCTCCTTTATGCACTTGTATAGTACGGTTGATAAGGACAGCGAATTTTGGCTATAAAATAAGTATTTATCTGCTCAAGCACCATAAACATAGTCTTCCTAGTTGAAGTGCAAGAGCTGCCGTGAACAGAAATATTCTTGTAAAAACGTAGGCCTTTATGAACGTTAACGGGGTAATGCTCTCCATGACTACATAACTAACAAGTGCACATCTTCTGGTTTATCTTATGCTTTTAGGGGGCTCTTAGTTTGCTACCTATTTTCAGTCGTCAATATGCCTGGGCCTTGTGACAGAAATGTTGAGTTTTAACTATTTGAAACTGCAAGGAACAAGATATCATACCTGAAGGGTAAGCTTTTGCTATAATCAAGAAACCTCTCAAACGATAACAAATAAAATGGCAGACATCCAGGAGAGCACACACGGGAATGATAAACGAAGAATAAAACCAAAAGCTTGCATCTGCATTTCTTATGAAATAAGTATATTATTGCCGAACACTTCACCCAACCTGAAGGCTCCAGCAGGCCTCCCACTCTAAATTTAACAATTTTTATTATGAATTTATGACTTTCTTTGTTGAGATTTTAGGACATCTTTCAGTGATTATCATGACATTTTATAACACAATTTACGTTATTCATTGGTCCTTTGAAAATATCGTTCTAACAAATATGATAAAATCATGTCATATTCTAGGCATGCACACCAGGGCAATATCTGGGGCAAAATCACTTCTGGAAGCAAATGGGCACCCAAAATAAAAGGGTCCCAATTCCCCCAAACTTGAACATTCTGGAATAAATACCATGAAAATCATCAATATAATCATTCAAACTATGGATTCCAGCCTTGTTGTGGCAGGTATAGAGCTTCTTATGCAAACATTAATGACATTTTCTGACATTTGACAATTTTTTATGAAATCCTATGACAAAATTTCAAAAATTCAATTTTTTATGACGTTTTATGGCAGAGTGGGAGGCTTGCTCCAGTACTGTATTCAACACTTTTGAATTTGTATAAACTACTAAAATGGGAAGGAATCGGATGAAAGCTTATTTCAGTCTAAGTTAAGGAAACCGATCAATTCGTCTGTCTCAGGAATACGGTGTCAAGGTCGCCATTGAACTCAATAACGCCAGACTCAATCGCAGGATCTCCAGCATCGCAACCGATTTCGTATAATGTAGGTAGGTGGGAAAATGTACCCGGATTCTAACTGCGTAATGGTTAAAGCTCAAATAATCTTTACAAGGTAAAGATCGCTGGATAAGCACCACAAATCTCTTTTCAAGTTCAATTAATGATTTACGGTGTTTTTAGCGATAGCATGGAGGATTGAATATACGCCATGTAGATTTGTGGTTCCCATCCCAATGCCTTCCCTACAACCATCGATAATTTCACCACTATCATCATTGGCAAGCTGATAAAAAGTGTCTGTGCGCTAACAACTCGGCCGCAGTCAATGGTCTGGCATCATGGCTCACTCTACGAATTACAGGTTGCCGGTCATAGGACTCGTCCAACGCTCGACTACGGCTTGCTTCCTCCGTGTGTTTTGGCAGCAACGAGTCATCGGAAAATCTTAGTTTGGTCTCAAGGTCTGTTTCCAGCACCGTATCATGTTTGTCCTCCGGCTCAGAATCCTGATCATCTATGTCCGGAACAATCTGGACCTCTGACACTAAAGCCAGGGCAAAGTACCTATGTAGTAAATGAATGGATAAGTATAATGATTCCATTACAAAAACAACCTAACGAAAAACAGAACAATTTACATAAAACTCTTGGGATGGATACATAAAAATTTTAGTCAGGGTCAATGAGAGAAGGTTTGCATCCACTAACAAACGTTCCCACGCCATGACCTTTCTGAAGCTCTTGCATAGCCAAAGGTATTTCTAAAAAAGTATTATAAGAATGTAATGCTACGGCTTCATCCCAATTCATATCTTCATGAACTCCCGATTGTGTCATTTACAAGAGAAGGCATCACTTCATATGTTCGGAATTCATTCCTTGCTGTTTATGTTGATTTAAAAAATATTCTAGAACTTTTAACGGGCTTAGGAGTGATGGATGGACAGGATGGCAGTCATTCTACGGCTACGTTATACAAAGTAGCGAAGCTAGTCTCTAAAACAGTCAATAGTGTCTCACATACCTCAGGTGGTAGAGTACACATGAGTCATGGGTTCGAGTCCCGTTAACGACGTCATTTCTATTTCTCTACTATCTTTTCAATTCCAATGCGGTGGGGAAATGTGACGTCACGATTTTGAATATTTTTGAATTATGGAAAAATTACTCCATTTTTATGTTGCCCTATTAAGGAGAGCAACAATGGCCAAAATTCAGACTGATGCCCTTTCCTAACACCAAGATAAGAGATTTCAAAGTTTTAAATCTCTCTAATAAAGCATTATTTGATGCTGGCTTTTAACGTAGGGAAACAAGGAATATCAACAAAGTATTGATGAGAGATTTTTGAAATTCAAACACCTGTAGTTTAAACACTATATATACACTACAGGTCTGGTATTTGGGGAAACAGCCTATTCTAGGGTTGCCCTTAGATATCTGAAGTCAAATCGTATTATTTCCAAAACTTTTGATTTGTGACAACACGACTTTCACTCCGCATACCAGTTTAACTAACTGTCGGATCACTCTCAATTAATCCACCGGTGTATTGACTTTCTTTTTAGGTAGTGGCGATAATAGGCCCTCCAGAAAACATAACATCCTTGCGTGCATACGGCTACAAGATTTAAAGGCAGTGATGACGAACTGGTATGACGCCCAACGATGAAAACGGAAACTGAGGGTTAATAGCAAAATGAGAGATGAAGGAAACGAAATTAAACTTACCAAGAGTTCATGGTTTTTTCCAAGGACATTAAGACATCTCGTGCAGTTGCCCGCTTAGTTGGATTCAAGACTAGGAGCTTGCTTATTAAGTTTGCTGTGTCTTCGGATACTCGTCCGTCACTAAAAGAAAGAGTACATAGGAAGGTCGCTTGGGTTTGATGGCGTGATTAAAGGCCGGCAAAACGACTCTTACATTGGGAGATGTCAAGGTTAACTAAAAGGCATCTTTTAAACCCAAACGGGCCTCAACAGCCCTGTTTTGATAACACGTGTTCTCGTAAGAGCACTGCAATAATTACCGGGGGTGTTATTCATATAACTTTAGAATCAGTCTCTAATAAATGCAAAACAATTTCAATAGAAATATTAAATTACTTATTACTCGTTCTCGACAACTTCGAAGTCCGTTCTTTATTAAATAAATCAAAACTGTTGCTTCACCCGTCTCATAACCTGCAAAGTTTCCAATCTAGTTTCCTACCTGGAAGGCATGAAAGTCTCTTAAATAAATTCTTGTTAAAAAATCCCACAAAAATCACAAACTCTCATGTCGAGAAAACTCTTGATACTTCTTTGCTATCCTATATCGTTTGTATTTGAACCTGATTCTGCCCTCGGGAAAGGCGGAGGAGGTATTCAAGCAAATAGTAAACATTTGAATATCAAATCTCTTAGAGACATGAATCTTTGTTCTTATGTCTTTCATCAAATAACAGTACTTTATTGTATAAATTATTAGCAGAAATAATAGTGGTAGATAAAACTCAGGAAAGCGGGATTATAGGTATGCCCTGACTAAAGATGGCATGGAAAATGCGTCAGGAAGGACATCCAGTCTTAAAGTCTTCTAAGCCCCTGTAACGGGGATTGCACAGCATTAAAACTACAACATCATCATCATCATCATCATCATCATCATCATCATCATCATCATCATCATCATCATCATTACTATCATTATCACTCTCTTCTTCTGAGGTTCCTTTTTTAATTTGGTGAGTACGACCACAAGGCAATCACCATTATAACATAAAGAAAATAACTTACTTTGGTATTGTATATTCCGCTGCTTTAATCTTCCTAAAAAGCTCATGTGGTACATTGTCGTAGAATGGAAATTGTCCATATAGCATTGTATACAATACTACACCTAAAGCCCACATATCACTTGCTTTGCCAGAATAAGGAATACCTATCAACACATAGAAAAGTGCAGAGGCATTAATTATTGCATGGTAGTGTAAAGGAAAGAGCTCATCATAACAAGACCAGTGTGGTCATGTTATACCAATTTTAACACCCTCCCATCTGTCCAGTCATCCTATCCTCAGTCAGGTTACCACTCTTTGGATAAGCATGGCTAATGTGAGTGTAAACAAATGTGTTGAAATTACAATACTACGTCTTTTAAACTGAAGGTAGACATAACTGTCTCTACGAAAGACATCAATGTTTGAAGCTGTCCAAAAACTTTCAAAGGAGGCCTTGATGAAAAACACCCATTCTTCATTTGTCTTGATAAGTACCCACCCACATAACTTCCACCGCCTCTTAAGCTGTCAAATTTTAAGTAAGAATTCTTTGAGTCGAATGGAGCAATCAGATTAGAGCATACGCACAGTTCTTATGAGCAAGTTATAGAAGTTCTCTTGCAAGAAGCTGACCTGGAATCAATTGTCAGAATACAAAAAGCAATGATGGATTTGATAATCAGGGGAGGATACCGTTCCTCCATTTAATTGAAAAATCATCAAAATAAAGTAAACTGACTTTTCAAAGATATAACTTGAGCCATCCCTTCATTGGCAAAACAAGCAAACACCTATTTAAAATATGCACCTTGCGTGCTTGAGAGGTCACATAAGTATGATCTCAAAAAAACCAGTTTCCTTTCAAATGCATTCCCGTACATGTAAAGCCTTGATCGTTAAGCCACAATTATCTAACAGCTTTAGTATCTGGAAACAGGTATATGACAACAACCTCCTATATTTCAATATAAACCACAGTAAGTCTGAAATGGACAAAGAAACCCAGTTAAATTTATCAGCATAGTTGACAAAAAAGTGTTGTTTTGATCATTAAACATACCACTCAAGACATCTGGGCTGATATAAGCTGGACTGCCACGTTGGTCTCGAAGGAGATCATTTTCCCTAATCAAGTGTTTTCCAAGGCAAAAATTTGTTATTGTAATTTTCTTTGTCCTGTAAAGCATGATAAAAGAAAGTAATCTACAGTGAACTTATGCAACACTATTTGTGATTCTAATATATGCAAAATATATTATTATAAACTTGAATAGCCACCAATTCTATGACTTAGGAAGTCAAGAGATCTGTCAGAAATGAATGGATACAGAAATGGCCAAACCATTGAAGTTTTCTGACTTTTCATTGGATCTGCAACAAACTATATTTGTTTAGATCCTACTTAAGATAACAACCTTGGAAATTGATCCCAAATTCTTACCACTCAATATGAAATGCCATTTTAACCTGTAATTCTTTTTTGACATGACACATGACACCCTATTTGGAGCTACATGTAACCCTACTCTGGTTAAGTAGAAATTTTACCTCTCTTATATATGAGGGGCCTGATTCCAGAAAGAGTGCAACCACAGTTGTTGCAATATACTGCTGAACTTTTCCCTTTGCTTGCAGGCACTTTATGCCCTCAAAGTCTCTCATAATAATATGAGCTTTGTTTCAAAAGTTTTAACAAAACCAAATGCATATATTTTAGGGAAGTTTGATCCTATTTTTAAACCTCATATTTTCCACCAGCACTGCAAGTAGAGCCAAAAGGGCACTGTATTTAGCAATTGAAAACACAATATTGTTATGTAGACAGGCATTTAGATTTCCATTTATTTGACTAATTATATTTGTAGCCATTTATTGGCACCCATATATAAAACAGTGATACCTCAATCAACAGAAGACGGATATCACCTCTTCTACATGGAAAGTTACTGTCATGACAGATAAAAGTTGGAGCAAAATATAAATCTTTCATTTTTTTTGTCTTCGACTACATCTATCTTTCTGTTTATAGTCAGGTCAGCTTATGCTGCTACTGGTAAAAAGGATCCAGTTCTACCTGTTCATTGTCGGGTGGTTGGCAACTAAACTGGCTTCCTCACATGGTCTCCGCCTCATGATGTGGGCATGTGGACACCATGCAGGACTAAAAACAAGACCTGAGAAAGGGCAAATAAACTCACTAGATTGAGTCAATGGCCATCCATATCCAGTGATCCATGACCAAGCTATGGGTAAATATCCTCACTGCCTTGTGAGTGCCATGGGACTGGGAAGGCTAAGGGAGTAAACCCCTACAGAAAATCAGGAGTTGGAACTCCGTAGGTGGTTAGGAGATAAAAGATACTCTTCTCTCTGGCAGCTCCTGCATCCAGCATCATCTCCAGTCATCTTAACTTTGTCCTGTCACTGGATCCAGATGGTCCTGTACAAGACAGTGAGACTGGTGCCTGTGCAACCCTTTCTCACTATAATCCAAGTAAAGCACAAGTCATGACATCACCAAAGCCCCTTGGATATAGGGAAGTGATGAAGCAGTAGGTGTGGATTCACTGGAAGCTGTAGTTGTGAACCTGCACACAGGTGACTCAAGTTATAGTGTCGCTTTTCACTGATTGAAGCAGCTGTGAAACTCGGCAGCCACATGGGTGACTGAGCAACCCTCTTTAGGAGCACACTGCTCACCTCCATTGATATTGGAGCAATGGGCTGAACACTTCAATGCTGTCCTCAACCAGTCATCTTCAATAAATGATGAAGCTATTGAAAGACTTCCTCAGATACCTATAAATTACATCTTTGCAGACAGACCTTCTGCAGACGAAACTGTAAAAGCCATCAGACAGCTTTCTGAGGGTAAAGCCCCAGGTTTAGATGAAATCCCAGCATAAGTGTCTAAACATGGAGGACCTACATTAGTAAAGAAGTTGACTGACCTCTTTCACTCCATATGGGGCACTGAAGTAATACCACAGGGGCTGAGGGGTGCCCGTGTGAAGCACCTGTACAAGGCAAAAGGAAACTTTCTGCTGTGTGACAACCACTGTGGTATTTCACTCCTCTGTATTGCAGGAAAGATTCTAGCTCGCATAATGATTAAACAAATGCCCAACTGCTTGGATTAACCTAAAAGTCAATGTGGCTTTCATCAAGGCAGAGGAACATCCAACGTGATTTCTACTGCAAGGCAACTGCAAGAAAAGTGTCAGGAACAGCACCCTAACCTGTACACAGTATTCATCCATCTGACCAAAGCCTTTGACACTGTCAGTCATGAAGGGCTCTGGAAGATTATAGCCAAGTTTGGCTGCCCTGAAAAGTTTTTTAGAATTGTGTAGCAGCTTCATGAAGGCATGATAGTGAGAACAATAGATGTTGGAGAACTCTCATGGAACCCTTGTAGTTACCAACGGTGTGAAACGAGGATGTGTTCTGGCACCTGCCTTTTTCAGCATGATGTTCTCTGCAATGCTGTGAGATGCATACTGAGATGATGTGAAAAGTACTGTATGCCAAAGATACCGCAGTGATGGATACCTTTTCAATCCTAGAAGGTGTCATGTATTGTGCTTCTCTCTTGGTCCATGCTTTATCATGACATTTTATCGGTCAGTTTCTTGTTGTAAGTATTTAGTTATGAGTTGAAGTTCTTTTGGAGTTAGTCG
>JAAAKL020009470.1:0-15071 GCA_010016065.2 Carybdea cf. marsupialis auct. non (Linnaeus, 1758)
AATTTAGCGTTGTATCGTAGCTTTAGTAGGGGTAACACCAAAGGAATCAATCATCGCAATTTAGCGTTGTATCGTAGCTTTAGTAGGGGTAACACCAAAGGAATCAATCATCGCAATTTAGCGTTGTATCGTAGCTTTAGTAGGGGTAACACCAAAGGAATCAATCATCGCAATTTAGCGTTGTATCGTAGCTTTAGTAGGGGTAACACCAAAGGAATCAATCATCGCAATTTAGCGTTGTATCGTAGGTTTAGTAGGGGTAACACCAAAGGAATCAATCATCGCAATTTAGCGTTGTATCGTAGGTTTAGTAGGGGTAATACCAAAGGAATCAATCATCGCAATTTAGCGTTGTATCGTAGTTTTAGTAGGGTTAGCCACCATGAGGATCGATAATCACAATTTAGCGTTGCATCATAGCTTTAATAGCGGTAACACCAAAAGATCGATGATCACAATTTAGCGCTGTATCGTAGGTTTCGTAGGAAGGTTAACAACCACAAGGATTGTTCATCTTAATTAAGCGTTGTATCGTAGGTTTAGTAGGGGTAACACCAAAGGAATCAATCATCACAATTTAGCGCTGTATCGTAGGTATGGTAGGGTTAACAACAAAGGGAATCGTCCATCACAATTTAGCGCTGTATCGTAGGTTTAGTAGCGTTTACAACAAAGGAATCGTTCATCACTGTAACACTTCTTCATGATTACATTAAGAAAGAGTTTGGAAAGCTTTGTAATCCGCAGGGTAGAATACGTTTAACCCAAACCCATGCGACAAAGGGTTAGACATTAGGGTAGACACATGCCCACATTTTCGGAATATTTTCGTAGGATCAAGGTGCACGAATTCGAACTTTACGGGTTACATTAAAGTTCGAATTCGTTTACACACGCAGCAGAATTTAGAACGGGTCGAAGGTTCCTTGTAACAATTAAATTATGCGGTATGACGCATTTCAAACCAACAAGTTTCCGATATCATAATCCTAAATTGAATTTTAATAAGAGTGGATCTGAAATTGTGTTTGATAGTGACTTTTGTTGTATATTTTCAGTATCATTTTAGCCATTTATTCTTAATTGGCATCCTGCGTTTCCATTCTTTTCCAGACCACAGTATTAAGTTGTCCTTCACGTTATCTAAAGAATGTTATAAAAATCAACCTTCAGGAACATACTGCATAATACCAAAGATTTATGTCAATAATAGGATGTCTGTGGCCATAGAAAAGGCTAATGCATACATAATAATTAAAATGAACACTACCTGCACAGGTTGGTATTGTGAAGACCATCCGGAACGATGCAGCTTCATACCCCTGTATAATTTGAAGGAAGGTAAGTTGTTCCGATGAACATCTCCATTAGACCCAAGGACAATCACAGAAATACTATTCACAAAATATATCTCGCAAAGTTCTTCAAAGTACGAAACGATGTTATCTAGTAACGTTGATATTTAGCTTTTATTGGAAGAACTAAGGATGTAAATTATCTTGTGTTTCGTATAAAGACATACTGGAAATGGAATGTCTCATTATTCATTTGGTTACATCACGACAAGTATGCCCACATGCAGCCATTAACAAGAATGCGTGCAGCCAATAAGGCATTTGCAGCTGGAATCGTGCTTACTATTCAGATCATACAGTTAGTATTGCTGAATATCAGCCACCATGTCTATGCTAAATCTCTCCAATTCACTTTTTATAATCATAAACTATGCTACTACTATAATGATTTACTAAAACCAGCAGAGGAAACGCCTCTCCAAAAAGATAAAGATGATTCACTCTAAAAACTATAGGCTGAAAGGTATTTTACCAACACTGTATGCATTTTAGCAACTGAGTGCATTATGGATAAGCATACTATTGACTGCCTTTCCAGGGGCGGGGGAAGGTAAAGCAGATTGGGGGGCGAAGTAGGCTGGGTTCAAATATACTTTTCACGTTCCAATCAGGTGCCTTTGATCATTGTGTGAAAAGGGGTGTTTCGTGAGATGTAACAATTGAACAATTTTAGCAGATAAAACAATTTTGTCATGACATTATCCATTGACCCGTTTTGAGTTAAAGTACACGAGTCAAGGAAATGAGAAAAAAAGTACGAGTCTTCATTGTTCTTTTGTTAAACTTGATTTTAAATGTTAGTGGTGTAAAGACGTTAATGAAAAATGGATGTTAATTCATGTAATTGCTCTTCAAATTCAGAAAAGAACGAGAAAAAACGAACACGAGAAATGCATCTGGGCAACAAAAATGAGATTTGGCAAATCTTTGGGTGCGAATGCCCCCACCCCCCGCCCCGATCCACTGGTCCCCTTCCCTGCTTTCCTATCGCAATCACTTTGTGGCTGTCGTCAGGCTTGAAATATTCAACATGCCCTGACTCGAATGCTTGAGAAATGAAACGGTGTTCTAAACAACTGAAACAGTGTAGGGGCAGCGTTAAAAGATCTCTTTAAATCATTGGACTGTATTTAGCGTGATCAAGTACTAGTGGAGCGTTGCTCTTATGGTTTGAGTCGTACATCCCTGGTTAATAAAACACAGCTTCTCAAACGAAAGAAAATAGAGAGCCCGAGGAAGTAACACAAGGTTGAAGTCACATCTCCACTAGACGATTTTTATGTGCAGTTAGAATTTTCGTCATCGCCGCAGTAAAAAAAATCGCGGGACGACCATTAGACATGGTTTCCACTTTTCTTTCGATGGTTTTTTTCGCAATCTCATTCTGGCCTTAGCCTCTTCCAATCAGGCATTCTATCATGGCGGTGAGTAGGAATGCGACGGCTTCTAATCTACAAAACACTTTGTATATTATGTTAGCAAATAACCACGACTGTAAACCCTCTGAAGGATAAAGAGGAAGTAGCAACGATGGAGAGTATGTCACCATCACTAGAAGGATCAGAGGAGACAGCTACTACATTAGGCAAAGAGGCATTTTGGAGGCTGTTAGGCAACATCGATTCTGATGGGACCAATGAGATATAAATTTATTAATTTCATTGAATGGGACACAACTGATCGGAGGGGTTGGCCCAACTTCAAAGTAATTTACGGCTTGTTTTGGCAATTTGGGCGGGCATTGCCCCCCTTTCCCCTGATGGCTTTGTGTTTACGCCTGGTGATCTCCTGGATTTGAGACTGGCTTACACAGCCATTAATGGCAAAGCTTTGAAAACTGTGCTGGTGACGATCCTCTTTCAGCTTTTCATGTGGAGATAAGTAAAGTCTTTTCATAGCGGATTTAGTGGCGATAACTGCAGCGATCGTCATAGACGTCGTCTAGTGGAGATGTGGCTTAAGTTGTAGTCTTCTTCTTAACAATATATATAGAAACGACCAATCATTAAAGAGACTGATGTATGTTATTACTCATATACTACTGTTTTCGATTTTGAAACTGACATGGGACCTGGGACCCACCCATTTGTAGTGTGCTGTTCCACCAACTGAACTGCGGTGACCCGATGATAACATAGTTCACTTTTCTCTAGTCGCCACATTAGCTCCACCGGTGGACATTGCATCCAACTCGACCCCAATTTGGAGACCAGCCTCTCCGTGCCATGTGACTTGACCATGGAAGGACTGGCATCCGGCCCATCATGCTGTCCACAACCCACTGAAAGTAGAAAGTATTATAGAGAAGAGAGGAGTTGAAAATATCAAGTTTGAAAAGATACTACAGAAAAATGAAAATGCCACCACCGGGATTCTCAAAAATTGCGTAGAGCTGGATGCGATGTCCACCATTGAACTATCAGTACCTAATGTGGCAACTATAGAAAAGTGAACTATGTTATTATCAGGTCACCATAGATTAGTTGGTAGAGCTGCACGCGGAGAATGCGTGGGTCCTATTAATAAATAGATTTAGGTAAGGCTTGGTATGTACATTTTCATGCTCTTTTAAGAATTCAAAATTAGTTATAGAGAAGAGAGGAGTTGAAAATATCAAGTTTGAAGAGATACTACTGAAAAGTGAAAATGTCACCACCGGTATTTAATCCTGAAAAATGTCACTTCTTGGTGCTTACAGAAAACACTAACAAGATGATAACGATAGATATTGGAAATATCCTCCTACACATTACTAAGTAATAAAAACTATTAGGTGCACTGATTGATTACAAATTAAACTGTGCTTATTTATTAATTTGTTACGCAAAAATGGCCATCAAAAATCAGTTGGCGCCGTCGCGTATTTCTGCGTGAGTGGAACCCTCCAAACGTAGGGTTATAATGAGAGCGTTTAAAGTAAGTCATCCCCGGCACTGTCCGTTAACGTAGATCTTCCATAACAGATATCTTTACATTAATATCATATACAATGACAACAAATTTGCCTTGCTATTAGATTTGATAATTCCTAGTCGTGTTAAAACCTTACAAACCGTAATGATTGAAGTGTCAGTGATGGCGGAACATTGCTAGAAAAATGATCACACGGTCAACTGGGTAAATAGCGAGATACTGGACAGAGGATCAACACAATAACCAGGAAGATCTCTCACTCATGTCGTTCCCAGCAATAGCGAAGAGAACACAATAGACACAAAAAAAGCATGGCGCCACCTCTACAACAGGTTCGTCCCCTACTTCGTAACTAAGGTTCCAGAGTCCATGAGCCTGATGATGGGAGAAGTATCTCTTGAAACGTAGCTTAGAAAAAGACTACGATATGATAAAAATTTACCATCTATTAATCATTATTATTAAGAAAATTGTACAATGATAATGCTTCATGATATAGGAATATTTTCTTTGTAGAGAAAAAGATTACTGGCCGCTTACCTTTTCCAGACGAAATCATACTTGAAGCACCGGAAACAAACTTCTTTGTTTGGTGTATAGCAAAGTATACCAAAGCAAAGTAAGAACTCAACTTATTTTACAACTGTATATCATAAGAACCAATTTGTAACTTATATAGCACTCTGCAAAGAAAATTAACTTAATACTGCTTGATGAAGTAGCAGCACAAATTACAGGACCTATACAAAAAGGGCTGCATCGGCAAAGTCTCTCTTTGAGTCTCCGAGTCTAGCAATATGTCAACACGCCTCCGAAGAAGTAACTTAGGTCCCCTAAACTAGGATTGCAAGTGTATTCGTTAGAGAAGTTTATCGATCATTGCGTTCATTTTCTGTCTTTTTAATTACTTTGTGTCTATTCAAGTTGGTGAAACTGTCGTTTATTTTGTTTTCACATTGCCATTTTCAAAGATTGGAACCTGTAAAATATTTTAATATCCATAAGTGTACCATACAATTACTAAGAAAGATAGAAGAGGATACGTAATAACAAATAAATCAGTGAGATTCTCCAGTCTTCAATGAAGGAAAGAAAGAAATAAGTACCACTGTGAAGTCCAAGAGAAAAATGCTATTTAGGAAGTATCTGCACAAAAGCGGTATCCTTACTATT
Organism: Carybdea cf. marsupialis auct. non (Linnaeus, 1758); assembly: GCA_010016065.2. Taxonomy (NCBI): domain Eukaryota; kingdom Metazoa; phylum Cnidaria; class Cubozoa; order Carybdeida; family Carybdeidae; genus Carybdea; species Carybdea cf. marsupialis auct. non (Linnaeus, 1758). The sequence goes on from JAAAKL020009470.1 coordinate 5,442, forward strand.
CTCACTCGTTTCCCCTTGGAATGCTAAGGTTTCCCAAATATACATGCAACTACTATCAACATCCTTTGATGAAATCAATAACCCTTAAACAAACCTGAACATTGAGCAATACTGCAGTTTTAAAAATTTATAGCTTCTATTGTTAAAATCTTCGATAACGTGAAGCGAGAATCATACTAAATGATTTTTGACAAGATAGATTATATTTAGACAATCAAAATACAGTTTCAACATCTAAAAATGCTTTTCAAATAGTGATGTAGTGTTCGGAAATGGGATTGGACAAATTGGATTGGGTGGGCACATCATTGATACCTATATTTGCAATTTCAGGGTATACCTAGACTGAAATTTGTGGGTGGAAAGGACATTCGCTTGGAGTAAGTACATCCTAGCTCCCTTCCAAGATTTCAAAACTGTTGACAAGCAAGTCCGGAAATTTCGTCTACACCCCTAACATATACAGAGCACAGCCAAATGATACCCATGTACTTTAGAAGTATTAGCTACTAGTGATATCTAAAGAGCTTTCCTTAGAATGATCTTGTATCAAAAGTTACTGTTTAATTTCCTTGTATACCTTCAGATTGTAATTTATGGATCCTATTTTTGACATGATCATCATCATCTTCTCCCATCTTGCTCTATTCTCATGTAGTTGGATTGACTAATTGACAAAGATTAATCAAAGGCTGTCCCCTAAACTCTCTAATCTATACCAGAGAGTCCGACATTTGGGGTCCTTGCTTCCCTTCGCCATGAGGGGGTGGAGATAGATTTAAGGAACATGAATGCACTGTTTCAGCTGGATCCAACCTGAGGAGTGGCCGAGACATGTAAGATGGCGTCTTAGGACTTCGGAGCCAAGAGGAAGTTGCTTCACCTGCTTGTAGATGGTCAGTTTAGATACCATGTCTCTTCTCTTGACATTTAGCATAATCCTGTAGCAAAATGTTGCACATGCATGGATAATCCTCCTTATTTGCTTTGTTTGAACCCACGATTTACATCTATCCATACAAATAGATAGGCTTATAGGTTCCAAGTTTGGTGTCAAGCGAGACTGAGTCTCTATGACAAGTAGTTTCGAGGTTCAAGAAAACTGACAATGCCATACCCATAGGAGACATATTGTTATTACATATTGTTACTGATTGCTCTCCATTCTCTACGCATTGACTGTTTAACATTTTATTATTCCCTAGAAATTCTGGATATTCTAGCTGTTTTGCTACTGCAAATAATGGCGTTATATGGAGGCGTAAGAAAACTTTTTAATATTAATGTCAACATTTTATGAATGCTGTCAATGTGTAACTGGGTTCTATTTGAGTCAAATTTACCGAGTTTTCATTTATCTTTTGTATAAACGTTGATTTTACGTCATCTTTTGTCTATATCTTCATATTTGTTTGTATGATATCAATGATCAAAGGCTTGTTATTGTTTGATTTAAACAACCATCTGAATATTTTATTATAAATACTGGATTACTACGAGGCGACCTGTTGGGTACGATTCTTTACCTTGTCTTCGTTGATGATCTCCTTGAATCTATGTTACATAATCCTGATGTATTTAAATTATAAGTTTCCCATAAGGAAACATCCTGTGCTACTTGACATTCTTAGAGCTTTGGATAGAGAGAAAACAGCAATAAACATTGAAAAAGAAGAGAAGTTGTCTGTATATACTCTGAATGTAGACAGTGGTGAATTGATACCGTGTGATGCCAACATCTATTTGACCTCGGTCTTTGTTGAGTGAATAGCACAAACCCATTTATTGTTGTATGACGTCACAGTAGTGATGACGCAACACCAAAGGCGATTTGATTTGGCAAGGTTGAAGCTGTGGTGCTAACTCGATCGTTTGCCGGGGGATACCGAGGGGTAAATCACTCCAAAAAAAGGTGTACGAGATTTGTGATTTCATGAGATTTCAACTGATTTCACCTAACTTCACTTGATTTCAGTGCTTTCACTTGATTTCTCCTGATTTCACTTGATTTCACCTGATTCCACCTGACTTCACTTGACCTGATCTGATTTCAGTGATTTGCTTTGATTTCGCCTGATTTCAACCTGATTTCTCTTAAAGGTGTACGAGATTTCAGAAGTGATCTACCCTTCGGTGGATACAGTCTGAGTGCCTATTGAATGTACAACCTCCGCGTGTGTGATACTAGCGTTGCCTTCTGCTGTCGAACTGATTGAAGGAATGTCCACACTCACAGAAACTCAGATCGACGAGCTAACAGCTATCTTCAGCTTTTTACTCTTAGTTGGAGGTTGGGGAATCGTTTAATCGAAATTGAAACGATAGGGAAAAATAAGGCAGTGGTGAGCGTTTTAGTCCCCCGACGTTATTAAGAATCTCTTGGTTACTGAGTTAACTATAAATCAATGGCATTCAGAACAAGAGCAAATCCTCCATTGCTACACAATACCATAGCAGTAAAGGGCAACAGTGAAACAAGTGATGTATCAATGAACAAATAACAGAGACAAGGATTCTCTGTGCAGTATATGTAATGTACACAGATACCCGTGACTATGTTGGCAGGAAATCACACAAACACGCAAATCAGTAGATCGGCTGTGGCGAGTTTCAGTAAGATTCTACTACTAAGGGAGTTCGGTAACAAAAACAAAGTAACCGCAAACAGACTTATCTGAGCAACCACAAAATCAACTGGGTAGGGTTAGGATGTTTCTGAGTCGGTTTTTTTCCTCTGGAGAAATGCAGACTCCAAATATAGGTGTGTTGGCTGACACTCAACTCCGTACAGCACAATACGAGAATAAGCTCTAACCTAGCGCTGACATTTTTGTCGATTTCTGCCTGGCTTGGGAAAATCGATAAAAAGCCCTTTCTTTCATTTCAATCAGATCAAAGTGTCTTGAGTCACTGACACACTTACCGTAGCAGCAGTGTTTATGGATCATGGCTATGAAACTTTGAATCTTCAAGAATATTCAACGCTGTGCACGATTGCTTTGTTTTGAAGCCAATTCTTGCCTGGTGTTTTCGATCTCGAATAATGTAATATCTATTTTTAGAAACAAAGGCATAAATGGATGTGTGATATATCCCATGTCCATCAAAGTCCGTAATGGAGGCAGAAAATCTAACTATTCGATAATCAGCCCCTACATAGGTTGCATAGAAAATTGATCAAATAACTTCTATGGCAAATATTGCATTAACATGAAACATAAAAAGATACAAGAGACAGAGAAAATTATGTTTCTGACGGTAAAATTGAACCACTAAATGAAAAAAAGCGCATAAATATTTTATAGAAAAAAAGGTAAAAGCATTTTTTTATTGCTCTTTAGTCCTGTTACCAACTGCCATTGTGGTAGATGACCGTTAAAAATTTTGCAATAGGCCCAAATTTGAATTTTGGCGTTTATATACTTTCTTGCACTTTTCAACCAAGGGCTAATTTAACAATACATAGTATGGTTAGGGCTTCGTAGCTAAGCAACTCTGTAACTTTCCTGATCTCCCGTGAAAAACTTCCCTGTTGGTTTTTGGAACTTTTATGACTTTTCCTTTAATTTTATCAAGAGTATTTACAATTTTTTGTTGTTGAAAGTTTGGTAACCATTACGTCATAGCTACACCCTACGAAGAGGCATCTGCAAACAACCCAAAATTTGTACCGTAAATGCTTGATTTAGCGCCCGGGGCTCTCATTTCAAAATCAACTTTTACAGGGGGCGCTTAATCGAGCACTTAAGGTCTGTGTAAAAACACTAGGATTAGCCCAACTTTGTCTCAAATCAATCAAATTGTGTGTGAAACTCATCTTCGTTATGTTCTAGATACTAAAATTGAGCTTTTCTTAAGTTTTGCTAGTCCACGATATTCACACGATAGATTGCTGAATGGTGTTTGGGCACTTCTCAACTTCCAACTATGTTCTAACATCATCGAATCCAATTTCAAAAATCAACTAATTCATCTGAAACTAATGGATAAATGGTTTGAGTTTCATGCATTAGTGAAAAGTTGTCACAGATTTCTTAAAATTTAGACAACGCGTGCCTACTACCCATTCCGTACGCCCCCGGAATCTGGAAAATAAACAAGTTAAGAATCTGGACAAGGGTACGATCAGGTTTAGTTTAGGTTTTATCTTGCAATGAATTACAAAGTATTTTGTGACTTAAAAGAGGTTAATATTAAATTTTAACTAGAAACTTAATATATATCTATTATCCCACTTTGTTTTTTTGTTATTATTTAGGGGTTGGTTTTTCTGTAATCAGTGTACTCGGATATGATAGTTCAAGTCAAATTATATATGGCATTCATAACTCAGCTAAATCTTACTTAGCTACAAATACTAATGGTACTACTGTGGCAATCACTGATGAAGAATTACAGCTGGCCAAGCTGTCTCATACCTTCTTGTCCGCAAAAGATGTCACTGGCAAAATACTCAAACCGAATACAACTTTATCGGAAAAATGGCAAGGTGAGTACTTCAAGAGTCTTACTTGCTCGAAATAGCACAAGGTGCATTATAACATGGAAGTATGAAATAATCACAGAATGCTCAGGTATTGCACGATCCCTTTTCATCGCCCAACCTTGCTTAGGCGACCGTTTCTCTGGGCATATTTAAATAAGGTACGAATAAGGATTGGATTTCTCCTGTTCAGAGAACAGAAGGTCATCATTGTATTTTAACAAAAAAATTCAGAGAAAATGAGTACTATGGTTGTACAGCTCGGTTTGCTACCTGCATATCTATAACAACAAGTGGCTCGATTTTAATAGTCATTTTTATCATTATCGTCATCATCCCCATCGTCGTTATTATCATTTAACACTTCATTACCTCATCATCATCAACATTATTATCTTCGACTCGATCTTCATCATCTCCTGAATCATTGTAATTATCATCATCATTATCATTATCATCGTCATTATGTTGAATCAACTACTATTCAGGCAACAACATGCACCTAATGCTCTTCGGCTTCAAAGAACAAACTCCTTGACTACGACAACGCTTACTACATTATCTATCCTCGCTTAAATAAAAATGGCGGCTAATAAAAACGGATAATTGTCCATACCGAATATGATAGTCAAATTACAACAGTTTAGATTGCTTACTACACTTTACAACACATTATCATGATCATCATCATTATCATCAGCACATTAACAGCATAATGATCATTATCAATATTAATAGCATTATCATTATCATGAACATGATTTTTATCATCAGTAGCATCATTGTCGCTATCACTATCATTTTCACATTATTTAAGGATTTGTAGAGACCGAATGTTGCCTATGTGAAGACCTAATATATCCTAAGGCATTTTTAATTAAAACGTAATTTAAAATTTGAGGTGTCAGATTTGCATTATGTCGTCACAGCGTCAAAAGAGGCAGCCAATGTTATCCATAAGATGAGCGCGGTGTCGAAAAGAACCCTAGAGAAACAAAATTACTAAGTTTTGTATTTCATATGTTGCAATAAAGGTATAGGTATTTCCATGCCCTCTTGCAGAGCGTAGAGGATGTGATGTAGTAGAGAACCACATGTCCAGAGCAAGTGCATGGTAAGGTAGGGTTGCCAGATCATTTCCTCGCTGCCTCATCTTTCCCCAGTTAATGCCGGGTACCCATTCTACTGCTGGGTTCGTAGTAGGACGTTTCAGATCGATTGCCGAGGGTGGACTCAAACCATCAACCCTCCGCTTGTTGTACAAGCTCTCTACCAAATGTGCTATCTCGCTTCAAGTTACAGTAAGGCATTTGATTATGTCAGCCTTGTTCGGCTACTCAAACTGTTATCTAACATAAGATGGACAGATTTGCTTAATAAGATGCTGATATTAGGATTAGAAAGCAGCTATAGGGATGACACTTCTCAAAGACCCTGACTGTGATAAGAATACCTGCGGATGACTGGTTTCGTATCCTGGGGAAAGCTAGGACGATCTTTTATTTGTCCATTCTGGAATCAGTATACATAATAAAAAGAAACTTTGATTTGCAAACAAAATCAATTTGTGTTTAAATTGGCTCTTTTCGGTGAATTGCATATATCTACCGTAAACGGAATGTTTAAAAAGACCAATCAGGCAGTCTCAATTGCGATTGGCTCATTAAAATACAGCTGGGTATAAGTTTCGCTCTTACCTTCTTGTGAACCACTCTGAACATAAGTACCCCAAAAACTGTTAGAACGTAAAAATATTTGAAATGCAAACATGGTTACGCATTTTTTTCTATTTTGATGCTCTCTTCGTTAAACAAACATTTCCTTTAAGTAATTTATTCTGAAACTGCGGCAAGCATGCCATATACGAGATTGTTTTGTGTGACCAGCTAGTCCTTATTCACCAAATGACAATTTTGGGTATTTTGAGTGTAGCAAGTTACGTAGGGGGAGCTGATGTCTCTAATAATTTATCCTCTTTAAATCAGAAGCTTCAATCAAAGATATGAACTTATGATCATTTGCCGAAATAAAGTCAAATCCGCCGCCAAAATTTAGGCTCCCAAAATAGATATAGTGCGTAAAGACGAGCCATGCAATATCTTTATGTTCTGAAAATCTGATGTCATTGCAAGGAATCCGAAAACATAATCTCGCATCACTTATTTAGGCAGCCAATCGGATATGTTCTGACCACCAACCACTCTTATGATTATGTAAACACGTAATGGCATCTCCAGAATCCGAAAGGGAATTGCAAGTGGAAGGCCTTTTTCTATTGATAGCTACATCACCAAATTACACAGCAGCTGTGGTATCCCGTGGCATCCTGCAGTATTTCGAAGTGGACTTAACATTTATTATACTAGGCATGGTGCGGTGCTAAACTGCCGGTATAGTTGTCTGTGGTGCCTCCTTTTTTACACGTACTCGAGTCATCACTTCGTATCAGGGTCATTGCCGGTTTTAGGGGGAGGCTGACAGGGACAAGCCAGAGGCCCTGCAACTCAATGGGGCTTAATTGCTAAGAAGATAATATGTGCCCGTATTACTGTTGTGGGAGTAAGTAAAAACTTGAAATTATACCCACTGGAGGAAATAAAGTATATCGGGGACGTCTGCAATACGTCTGAACTGCCTTGAAATACATGACGTCATAGAGACCCGCAAACGTCGGTCCAGGGCCCCGCGCCCTCCAAAACCGCAACTGACCAGGGGTCCATAGCGCATATGCATAAAAGGGCATCTCATTTACTTGCTTTTATAAATGGACGCACAAAATGCTACATACCTTGCCTTTTACTTTCAACTAAACCAGATAACGAACGAATCGAATAGTCATTTTCTACTGCGACATCTATATGTGTGAATGCATTAAGCGGTATTAACTTTTAGGACAAGTGTACAGACATGGAATGTCGGCCTACAAGGACAGGAAAGAGGTCTAGAGCAATGCCCATTTATCTCATAAAAACTACTTATGTTATTTTGTCAATGCAAATAACAATGAGATTGGAAATGGAGAAAAAACGTACGTCAAATTATCCCTGAACGGTCCCCAAGCAATCCAAATTACGTTTACTTATCAATGATAGAATTTTGTCACAAATTTTGCATTTCTGCTGGAGATTTAACTACTTATGACTCAATGTCCATATGTAACAATAGTTTTCTTTATCTACTTTCGGCCCCTTACGGCTCCTTTCAGGCCCAACGGATTACAATCACCTGTTGACGTTCCTGCTCTGAAGAGGATACAAACGTACATTTCAGAAAGTTCTCATTAACTTTAATACCCTTCTTTTAAGTTGATGCACCTCAAATAAGCCCACAGTTGAAACTCCAGGATATATGGCGCTCGGTGCACCCTTCAGCTCCTAGCCATATCTTACGATGTTTAGATAGTAAGATACTAGGGAAATTTGAAATTATGTCACGAGCGTGATTCGTAAGCTATGACCCACGCATCTGCGACGTGCGCTCTACCAAGTGAGCTAGGTGTACTCCGATCATAACACACTCTATTTCTTTAGTCACTACATGAGCTCCCAATAATCCACATCAAAATAACTACACGGTCTGAAAAATATCTTACGGGTTTTCTTTGTTTGTCCATTATAGTGCTCTACAACAGGATGGAACGGTGGAATAGTGCTACAAAAAAATGGAAGATTCTGGTCAGGCGAAGATGCTGTAGGTGACCAAGGTTCAATGGGATAAATGGTGCAAATTTTAGAACTAAAGATGGATTTTGCTGTGAGATATTTGTGAGATAAGAATGAACCGTTGATCGCATGTAAAATAAATCACGTTGTCACCTGCAGCCGAAGGCAAGCATAATGCAATTCTTGTCAGATGATCATGTGAACCATGAAGTAGACGCTGCTGCTTATTGATCATATTTTTGTTTGGCTACTTCTTTCATATTTAGGTATTTCTCAACATTTCAAAAGATAAAGATATTTTAAAAAATTTGAATCGTTTTAAAATCAGAAATTAATTGCTGGCATCTACGAACTTAAAGAGCTATCTGTAACTGTAGTGACCGATGCTCTCATTCAGGATTCAGATTGGAGTTTCCTATATTATTCCACTTGCTATCATTATTTAAGTTAATTAAACGACGTCTATGAAGGATTAGTTCCAAAGCAGGTAACCAAGGGGCAAAATATCCGTTTACAGAGCTACGTTTCTCAGTATAACTTTAACCCTTTCCCTAACATTGCAAAGGGGGCTTAGTTCTCTAACATCGTATATTTTTTTCCCTTCCCTAAAAGAAATAGTTAAATAGTTATTTCTGCTGAAAATATTACAGTGCTTTGGAGAATACTTGAGAAGAAAACTTAAATATAGCTATGTATTTTTGTTTGGTAAAAATATTGTGTAAATTCTAATCTCATTGGAAATCCATACAACAATGTATTCTGATTCGACGATACATTTCAAAGTATTTAAACTTCATCTTCAGGTCTAAGTAAAAATAGTAAAGCCATATAAAAAAGGAAAAACTGTTTGCTAAAAATTACGTTACCTCATACAACACACACATATACATACTAAAACCGTTCACTGAAAAATGAGAGGGAAAAAATTCCCGTGGGATAAATTACATCTTAATGACTAAAGGGCGACTTCTGTATTCATCCTTAGCGGCATACAGGCTTTTTATGTATTTCTATCCAATTTTGGGGTAGTTCTTTCTAGACAACGGTAAGATTAACACAACTGAATTTGCGTATTTGCGCATCTTTAAAGCTTGAGACGGTTAAGACCCCAAAATTAAAAATCAAATGACTTGAAATAGAATCTATTTTGAATTAAGGTTTCCTTACTATCGAAACAATTCAAAATTCCATGTATTGGAGTGCAAACGTTCTCTTTAAATTTGATGAGTACGAGCCATGAAGTAAAAACATTCAAAACTTATTTCATTCATAGACACAGACCTAATACGCTGATAGTTCTTTGTGCAACAGGCCCCAAGAACTCCTATTTGATAAAAGTAAATATTCAAATAGTTTGTTGGTGGTACAAAACCAAGCCAAGCACCAACTCCTACGAGGAAACAACCATCTCGGATTTCTAAAGCAAAAAGCACTAGTAAGCAATGTGACTCTGCCATAGGGCAGCACTTGCTTGAAAACCCAGAC
>JAAAKL020009471.1:0-15068 GCA_010016065.2 Carybdea cf. marsupialis auct. non (Linnaeus, 1758)
ATTACCCTCGAAAACTAAAACTTTTGCCATAGGAAAAGAGCCTTTAAGCACATTCCAATGTGATTCTGCCATAAGGCAGCACTTGCTTGAAAACCCAGACTATGCAAAATTGTATACGGATTGCCGCTTTCGCATAATCGGCAGAGCTAGGTCTGCTTTTCAACGAGCCGTCCTCGAATACATCTACATCAAAGCAAGAAAACCGTTGCTTTGCAGACAAAAAAACATTTGTCTTTTCATTGGGCCTTTTTGGTTAACCATTTAGTCCCACACATAATAATTGGTAAAAACAACACCAATCTAGCAGTTAGACCTCTGATCGGCTACTTTAAAAACACAGTTTGGTATAAGTTATACTGGTTGCTTCTTAATCTCAATTCTGACGATTTTGTACTCTGAAGAGTGTCAGACGAAAGGAGCTTTTCAGTACTAAACTATTTTCGCTATTTTGTACAGCTTTATTGTTTTGTACCACCAACAAACATTTCAAAGACGAAGACCTGTAACGTGCCTGCATCGCAAAAATATTACAAATCACATCCGATTCCATTCTCTCTTCCATTCATCCATTTCAAAAGAACAAATAGTGTAGTAGCATGTAATTCAAATAAATATACAGCTAAAACGTAAGACTCAAACATTAATTTAGGACAGAGCTTAAGATACGGAGCAGCAGAAACAATGTATCGCGTCGACGAAAAAGTCATTATACATTATTCAAAACGGACATCGACTCGATATGGAACTGAAATTAAACGAGAATCATCTTGATATCACGAAATGGCTAAAGCCATTGTTGTCCTGATATCACAAAGCGTCGGAATGGAGTGTAAAAAGGAAAGAGCGAAGCATGTCAAAATATATAACGCCACCTTCTACCATTGAGAGAGTTGGTAGTACGCAGTACAATCTCCTTACTACCTACTACACAGCACACACTTCACTAACAGCTGAAAACTGTTACAATGGGATATCTTAATAACAAGAATGTCAATGAAACTATTGCTATTTTAAACGATAAACATACAATGACTATTCTTCAATTTAAAGTGGAATGTACTACTTCAACTGTCTTGTGTTATCTTTATGCAACATTTACATGTATCTCTTTGCTTATTCACTCCTTCGTGGATTTGTTGATTTATTCAGCCGTTCATCTATTTTTCTCTGTTAGTCTTTAAGTTTGTCAATCACTGTGTACATTTATAATCAACAAACAGACATATTATATTGAAGGTTGTCAACCAATTACCTCGGATTTAATGGGTGCAAATAGTTCCAAGCTCAATTCATGTACATCGTCATTTGCGATTGCTCTATAAAAAAGAAGACTTCATATTTAGGGTATTCAAGTGCAAATCAAAAGTTACATTGGAATTGAGAACCCTCCTCTGCGCTTTGTTATAAATTATACTTTACAAAAGAATAAAAATATCGCTGTAAACTACAATATACTAATTTTACTCCAGTTCAAACCACGTTGCTCCGAAATAAATCTGGAATGAACTATAGATTGATTTCAGGCGAGCCCAAAAATTTGGATGGGGTGCATCATGCAAGGTATGTTGAACTATTGTGTCTTGATGAAGAAGTATGGTTATTTCAATCCACAAATCATGTTTCCCGTATGCACACATCACACTGTTTCCTCGATCAGCAACACTTTTCAGTCTACCGCATGTACTGTCATCGAAGAAATTCTAAGATCTAAAATTAGAAACTTGCTGCCTGTTACAATTTTATTAAATCCGCACTGATTAAGATAAGAAAGGCAAACAAAAATCTTAGATTAAATACGCTATACCTGATAAATATGTTTTATATAGTATAGATGTATACCCACCACTCTCAATGAACTAACTTTTTTTATTCTGCGATTTCGCAGTAGCATGGTACAATATTTACACTTCTTGTGTTGTAATACCCTTAAATCAAATGCATTTTGTTCCTTTCTTGTAGGAAATCTTTTGAATTAGATGAAGTTTCACGGCGACTAAAAAATCAACAGGCACCTTTACATTTAATCAAATTTTAAAGAGAAGCAAGTACCGAACTGAAGATGACAGCTCACCTGAAAACGACAGTATTTTCTGACAAGAGAACCTGTGTTTTCTGTACATCCTGTAGCTTGATTGCCAATGTGACGGTAGTCTTCTGTTGCGACCATTTTGTCATAGGATGAGAACTTGAAACAATGAGATGTAAGTACACAATACACATGTTGATCGAGTTGAAACTAGAAATCAGATTCTCAATAAAATGTAAGATATGATGCGGTGAAAGACATCTTTAACAAACAAATTTTCAAATCACTGTTTACTAAATTTTTCTATGATGCAACCACCAGCTGTAACTTGGGCTAAAGCGTATGAGTTGATTAGGGTTGACGCGAGTTAGTATAAGAAACATTGGGAATGAGGAACAGTGTTGGAGAACAAGAAGACCAATATTATTTGGGATTTCAAATTCAACTTGTGGAAAACTGAAACAGCACGGCAAGAAGGCCAGATACTTGAACTGAAAGAAGGGTAGCAGATTTGGATTTGTGATATGGCATGTCCGATGCAACAAAACAGCGAAGTCAAAAGACAATAGAACCTAACATGGTAGAAGCAGCTTGCGTTCGAGACAAGGGAGAGAAGGCAAGGATATGAAGTGGAGGTTGTACCCTTGATAATTGGACCCATCGGTGGGGGCTTGGAACACAATGCCGGAAAACTAAACTATTTACGTAGCAGGAATTAGCCCTTAAAACCGTGCTGATGGAAGAGAAACAATATTAAGAAAAGTGGTTTCCGGACTAACTTTCTAACTTTCATTTTCTGATGTTGTTGATTCTTAACTAGCAAATATTGGTAGTTATTTACTAGGACGAATTTTGGTAGCGTTTTGCCTCTTAATAACAATTCACATGCACCAATCTGAAAATTGTCATGCACATACGTTTCTGTGCAACCAACCAACTCCGTCATTTCATTTCCATATTATCAATTAGGAGTAGTGTGCATCCTAAGATCAATAAATGCTATTCTGAGTTAAAAGAAGGGGGGATAACCATATGATTCTAAATTATTAATACAAGTAAATTATAAATGGTATTAATCCACCGTTATAAATTCCGGGCTTGTTGACACAGTTGTCTCGAAGCACAAAACGGGAGGTGTCTATTCATGACTTTTAGATTCTCTAGTTCTACGATGGTGACTTTTTCTGCCATTACATCTACATCAAATGATTTAAAATTTGCCTCGTAGACCTCGTAAAGTAGACCAACGTAACCATATTTCATCATGAGATACATCAGATACCTAATGAGACACATTTATTACATACGAGATGTACGAAGATACATTCGTAAACTTTCATGATCACAAAATCACGTCTCTTCCTTGGTTCAAGTTCAAGTAAAAGAACCTGATCGCCGAAACAGCCTTGTGTATTAACGCAAACAAAGGCGCGTAAATGAACAAGGGTGCTTAGTCAGACTGAACGCGCAATTACGCCCTGAGCGCTTAAATGGGCAATTACAGTAATTAACTGATTACTGACTATGTAATTGTAATAATGTTTTAATTAATGAAGATTAAAAGTAAAGTGAAATGTTTTTAGAGACAGTAGTAGCAGCTGTGATGTAGAAGTGGAGGGCATGTTCTACTATAGAACAATACAAAGGGAGAATACAACGAAAAGGAGAGCCATTGTTAAATATGATGCTAATCTAACCAAATTCGCTGATTAAGGTGACATAACACGAACAAATATTAAAGTAGTAAGTAACTGAGGAAATGACCAATCTCTTAAGAGTAGATGACAAAAAACCACCTTAATTGCAGTAAACCAGCCCGTAAAAGTTGACTGGCGACAAGCAGTTTAGTACAGTAACATCTAAAATGTATTCTGACAAAAACGTCCGCTTGCAGGGTAGAAAACGTCCAAAAGTGTAGAGGTGAGATACACTAGTTTGTTCCCAGGTGGAAGAAGGCGTAGTAACCGAAGCAAGGGGATCCCTAAAACAGAGTTGTTGAATTGAATGCTGCCACAACGTGTCACCTGTTAAGCTTGACGTTCCGTACTATTATGTCCAAGAAATGTCCTTACTGAGCATCACATTCTTGTATATGAACTCCATTCAGATAGACGAAAACAGTACACTTCCTTCCACCATTAATCTTGTGCTCCAAAAATATTTGTTAAGCTCAAATTACATGAATCAGAGTTTTTGTCCAGTTCTGCAGATCAGGGCCATTCCACATGACGTAACCATAGAATCGAAATTTATGGTCAACGTCTTACATCTGCTATAAATATATTGTCTTTTCATACACAATAAACATGCACTAAGTTCCAGGCCTAATCTTCGAAGGGTATCTTCAAAAATGCCACAACGACCACTCTTCACTCTGAAAATTATGAACCTCAATTTTCACGAGGTTTTAAAAACCAATACTTTTAAAACAAAGAGTTGTTTGGGATGAAACCCGAAGAAATTTAGTCCAAAGTTATCCTATTGTGCCAATTTCTCTAAATATGAACTTTTACGTTCGAAAAAGAAAAAAAGAAAAATGAGGGTTTAAGAACCTCCCTCCTCAACAAGGGTATGCAGATAAAAATGTTAGCAGATACTCTTTGGACTATTGTGGCATTCTTTGAATGAGCAACTGACTACATCACCCTTATTGCTAAACATCTTAAGTTTATTTTCTTAAATTTATAACCTTAAGTTTCATTTACAAGCCCTTGCCACCAGCGCACGCTCCATTCTCAGTGTTAACATTTTGATCAGAAATTCTCAGTCTTACTATATAAAATCTATGAAAGTCAATCAGCCATGAAACTATCATGGTTCAAAATACTTCATAGTAAATTTCCATCCTTAAAGTTTTAAGGAATAACAAGAAAATGGGACAATTTTGTATTATTTCAACCAAGGACTTGTATCATTTCTTTCACACTTTGCCAGAGCTAATGGAAATCAGGCATTAAATCATATCTCACAAAAGGAACCCAATCATCATTGAATCTATTCTGATGTCGACAGATTCTATTGCCCCTAAATGGTTATAGAACGTCCGGACCTCTCACAATCAATAACAATGATTGATAAAGATATAAAAAGATAATATAAAGAGAACAACATTTAGCCGTCGCGACTCCAATTCAGTGATGACGTAATACATAATGACAAATGTACTTTTATTATGACAAAGTTGTACTTGTTTCATCGAAAGAAAAATCACTAAGCCGTTAGGGTTTACTGAGAAACCTTGAATTGCTATCGTATTATAAAAATGGTATTTCTTTAAACCTGAGACACCTAACGAAGCTTTTCACTTCAACTAATAAATAGTTGTAGATAAAATACTTGCAAGGCAAGAAAAAAACATACGACGATTGTGAAATTATAGCTTTCTAGGTACCGATTACAAAGCAAAATGCTGTTTATACCTGGCAGTTGCAACTTCGTCAAAGTCAACACGACATCCTTTAGAGCTTTTGTCAATTTTCGGGATCAAAACTCCTGTCTTTTCTTTGAAAGGACTGACGGACGATTGAATTAAATGCAACACGTCCCCACTCACTTTCTTGATGAAAATGTGGGAGCGCTTGGGAGAGGCTGCCAACCTAAAACATCAGAAACAGAAGACTTAAATCGTCAATGCAAATTTAAAATACGTGCACTTGTCTGCAAAGTATAAGCCTACTCAACTAGCGTGCACCTGCCTAAAAGTGGTTGATGAAATATGTGCACATTTGAGCAGATACAAAGAGAAGTCTAACAGGCATGAGAAATATTATCCACGACAAAGTAAATATGCCACACATTTCTACAGTTTCATCTCTGGTATTACAAGAACGCAGAGTCCTGCTATCAAGTGATACATCACATGATTATAATACTTCAGATGCACAAATATTCACAAGCACATAAGCGGACAATATCAACAAAGTTTTCTTCTTTCTTTCGAAATCCACATGAGTTCCAGCCTATGCGTCTCTTAGTCTTCCACGTACGGGAAGTAGATGACAGACGTGCATGAGCAAAAGGTAGAATCTCCAGCTGGCTGTGGCGTCAAAGTAACACACGCCCATTGAATTGTATACCTGCTAGGCGTAACCAACGGGGGCCACGAGTTTAACTTCTTCGACTTAACCTAGACCGAAATTTTCATCCTGTTTCTTAAGAAACGATGGAGCCGGCCTTTGGCAACCGACAACAGATACATGATGTGCAAGTTTCACCCACAGACGCTCGTTGTGGCCACTTTACAGTTTGTAACAAGTGAAGCTTTGAGTCTCGAACAAAAGTACAACATCCATCATCTGCTGCTTCAATTGTTTCCATTCTTCTGTATTCGGATAGATCCTCCTGTTCACTTTAGACAGTTACACCCTCTGTATTTGGTAGGTTTGATTACCGGACAGTTCGATTCTAATGCTGCAAGCTGAAGTCTCACTATGCAACTTGTATTCAACTTCGCTTGTCCAAGCCTACTTCGGGCCTCACATAAGTTGAACCTTTCGAATAAAATATTTCAAGTTGTATACAGTTTCTCCTACGATGCGAGAGGGTCTCCAGCCTGGGCTACTGTTAACTGGAGGCCCAAAATGCGAAGTGACTCCTCTACTCACAACAGAATGAACGCTGTCTGTCACTCAATACTGTTGAAATAGGGCGTACTCATGACATTCAAAAAGCAAGCTAAATTGCTGTTACATGCAAACCTAAATCACTAATGCCGCTTGTGAACTTGCCGAGGTGCAAACCTGCAACATCTACTACGAACTAGCTGTAAGATTTGAAAGAGTCCATTTCAAATGGAGGTCAACTTAACTAGAAACAGCGATTGTACATGGATGTGAAGATAGTTTACAACCTATGCAAATCAATTGCGGCGAACTAATACCATTGTCAGGTTAAATCTTCGGAAAGGGGTCCGTGCACTACTTTTACCGTTTGCACATTCCCTATTCACAAGTCCTTACTATTAACTGCTTGTTAATATGCTTCTATCAACTAAAATGAAATAGTAGAAGGAAACGAGAAGTTATGTCCGAAATACATGCTGGCAGCCAAGGGTCAATACATGTGACTTACTTCTGTAGCAATGACTCTAGCCCGATGATTTTCATGAGATCTGCATTGATGTGATTATTTGATGCTAAATTCTTTAAAGTTTGTACCCCGAATAGCAAAGTCTATCAAAGATTAAGACAAGTGAGAAAATTGTTAGTGATGACAAGTTCTACAATGCAATTTGAAACTCAGTTGGCTACCATCAGTATTATAAACATCATTCGTTCTCACTTACTAATGAAGGAATGTATTGGAACGTTTTCACAGAACTAAATCTAAATATTTCATACACTCTTTCAACAGAATAATTCTGGATAATGGGACCATAGGAACACATAAGACTTTATTAACATGCAGCTCTAGTGAGTCATTTCCATTATGTTTTTTTCCCATTAGTTCGTCTCTATTGGGTCATGATAAATACATATGAGATAGACACTTCACACATCGTCTTGCAAACGTAGCCCTGTTGGGTTCATTTTGACTCACCTGTTCCGATGGATTGCTTGAGAGAATGGTGAAGATGCTCTGAATACATCCACATTCTCGAAGCTCATCTCGGTTTCTAAGGCAAAGATTAAATTAAATACAAAAGATTGGGATTATATTCGTAAATGTCACAATCAATTTACTAAAGAAAACATCAAAACTAAAAGTATAATCCGATTTGGAATTTGGAATTTTCCTATCCTTCTCTTCTCCAGCCACTTCGTACTCGACCTTAGATGTTGTTACCTAAAAACTCGAGCATCTTTAGTCCATTTCATTCATGTATACGATAGAAACTTCTCTCTCATGTATCTAAGTACATTATCCTTCTAGTCCACCATAAACCTACCTACAACCATCTTTATCTCGCACGTGGGATTGTACGTAAGGTTTTTACAAACGTTAAAACTGTTATTGCGACATGTACGTTCATAAATTGGGTTAATTGTAAATTGCAAAAATCACGCAAACAATGGTAATGCCAACAAAGATTGTTTGTCCGGTGGTCAATAGTGTAACTAGATGCGAATATAGCATCTCTACGGAATCAAAATAACCACGAGATTCACACAAGTATCATTACCATTTTGACCACAAGAGTTTTGAAGATTGGAAAGAGCAATAATGAAAACCAACGTATAATGACTGATGGCACAACGGTACAGCAGGCGAAACTGTTAAGGTACTTTGCGAAGTACTCTGGGAAAGTGATGGCGGATGAGAAAGTGAGATAAGAACAAGAGTGACTATGGTGAAGGAAGCAATGAATGGAAATAGACAGGTCCTAACAAATAATCTTAGTGTAGAAATAAAGCAAAATAATTAAAAATTGAGATGGAGGCTACACCTCCATGGAGCAGAGACATGAACATAGAAAATAGCCAATGTTAAGCGTTTAGAGGCTTGTGAAATATGATTAATAAGGAAAATGGAAAGAATATCGGAGGCAGAAGATATCAAGTGATGAAATTTTAAAAAAAGAAAACGAGGAGTGGTCCTTGGAATGATTATCCAAAAATTAAAAAGAAATTGATGTGTCAAGGGCTACACTACACCGACATGCTACGAACTACAAAGGAGAAAAAACTGACTGGAAAACATTCTGGAGGTATCAGAAACAAATGCTAGCCTGCAAAGGTCAGCTGAAGGTATAGAAAATTGCAGGAACAAGAGTTTAGACTGAAGCAGCCAAAAACGAAGAACAATTCGTACAATGAAGAAATTCGAAGTAACTTAAGGGCACGTTACGTAAGAAGATGGTCACGTAAAGCAGAAGATGGACAGAGCTTGGTCAATTGGTGACATAAAATTGTCCATGTTCCAACTTCGTTCACTGACTAAACTGACAGATGTCAGGCAATAATGACATTAATTACGAAAAGTTTTTAAAATTACATACCTAGCGTTAAGTGAAACACTCTTTAGTGTCTTTAAGCAGTTTTCAACACAAGAATAATCACGTGTATCTTTAAGTAGATCCGTAAGCAACGGTAGTCCCTTGACTTGGCGAAACGTAATACAGTTCCTGTAGAAGAGAAGAATGAGCTTAGTATCGTTGTTAACACCACTCTTGGAATCTGATACAACAGAAAAGAATGCAAGATTGTATGAAACACGGTTGCCCTCTAAGATGTTGGGTATCTTGTGAAAATTTAATTGTTTGTGAGTCATGCTGGCAAGCTACAAAAAATATCAAATAAGCAACTTTTAGACATTGCTTACATACGTAGTACCACTATAATGTCGTAAAACTCAAGCAATTTGAAGTGGTTGTGTATCACCTGGGTGCTACTCAGCCAGTACCGTAAATGCTCGATTAAACGCTCTCTCTCGAATAAGCGTCCTTTCTCGATTAAGCGCCCTCTCTCGAATAAGCGCCCCCTCCTTCAACCAAACGTTCTAATTAGCGCCCCTCTCAAATAAGCGCCCCGAGCGCCTAATTTAACAATCTTTCTTAAGAAAAGGGAGTGAAGATAATTTAATTCATTGTTTTAAAGAAAAAGAACTGTGTGCAGCAGGAAAAGGCCTTTTGAAGGCGCACATGGAAGTTTTCAAAGCCATGGAAACTTCCAAGAACCCCTTCAGCTGTTTATCTAACGCTGAAAATGTGACTGATTTGAATATCGACGAGGCGATAAACGTAGAACTCATTTTGGACGAGGATAACGGAGAAGATGACGATGTACACATTGAAACATAAACATCATATTTATTTCATGCAATCTTTATTTTCTTCAAAAATTTTTCTTCAGGGCTAAAGTTTGTTTCATTTAACGCCATCCAACTAAGTTGCCTACATTGCTTTCCTAACGTTTACAAACTTGCTAAGGCAAGTACAATATAATACAGACAAAAGTAAGAGACTATTTTCATCATTAGTTTAGCTTCTAAACAAATCAATCTTCTATCCTAAGAAAGAGCACCAACTAGAAAATGTTGAGAGCAGTAATGGTTACTTTTTCGAGTTGAAAAATAAAACAAGATTAATTTTCCTTGGGTTCTTTTCCTATAAATACATCCCACTGAACATTACTTATCTATTGATAACGTGAATCTTCGATGGGTAGGTCACGCAGCTCGCATGCCAGATAACCGTTAACCTATGAAGCTGCTGTTTAATACACAAAAATTCCGCAAAACCTATAAACGTATGAGCTGAGTGGTCGGAGTAGAGGCACGCGAAGATCACTAGCATGTAAAGGTGCAAAGATTTATGACACCAATAGAGTACCTGCAGCTGGAGAATGCAAGATGGCTCAAGAAAGAATAGTCCATGGACCCCAAACTGATGCTATCTTCCCTGTGTATTCAGTTATGGGATTCTATATGCACGGATTGGCCTGGTCACAAATATATGTACCCAGTCCCGCCCTTTAGAAGACTAAACCGTGCTCATTGCTTAAATGGGCACACAAAAAAGCTACTCATATATAAATAAAATCCAATCATCCCACATCGATAAGTAGCTTTCAAAAGAAAACGGCTACTTCTCCCTGGTACAGTGTAATCGTAATAAAGAAATTTATGGTCCTTAATGGTTCGTGAAATAAGCCCAGTAACACTGTAAGCTATTTCCAGGGGTACTTACTAATACTGGCGATATACAGCCTGCATAATGGCACAAAGTGTCGATTTTTGTTACGTAAGTATACATCAATATCAAAATGTCAACTAGAAACGTACCATGCAAAATAAGAAGAGTAACTTACTGGTCATTATCACAACAAAGAACATCCAGGCATTGCAATACAGAATCCCTCACCTGCAAAACATCAATTATGTTTCGATTATGCCAAGTGTTAACATATTCATCGATATCTGTCATCATCCTGAGCTACAGTCTCTCTCTTTTCATATTGCCCTAGTCTGTTCAGCTCAAACCTTTATCCACACGTGAAATAAAGTAGCATTATGAAGGCATGTACTTCTCATAACTGAAAATGTGCGGCTTTCCATAGGGAGACATGAGTTTAGATTTGTTACAGAGTACATCATAGCAAGGCTCGACTGTATGTTTGACGTTTTTAAACATCCGCTAGTATTACGTTGCCGACGTCTATCCTACGCAAATGCCTGGCAACATTACAAATTTGTCATTTAAAAAGGACACCACTACATGCTGTTACTATGAAAAAAGTTGTTTCTATGGCCTTAAATGGTTATAGATCGGCATGACGTGATAGCTGAATACAAAAAGGATACATCTCCTATCCCCCTCACTCAAATGACTACATATCGAATCATAGAAAGTCGTCCTTAGGGCGGGAAGCCAGAGATAGTCATTGCCATGAAATACACGAAGTGAGGTGAGAATCTCTGGCTGTAATCTTACGGAATCTTATGGCCGTATTTATTTACATGTTTTACGCAATCACACTCAGCTACAGGAAATACTGCTCTTACTGATTCAGTTTACAGGAGAAATCGGGATAAGGCAAAAGCTGCTATTTTAAGCACGGGAAAGGCACCATAAAAGAAACGCACGGAGTTCCGTATCATGACGTACAACCTATCTTAGGTAGTGGTCCCTCAAGATTGCAAGACCAAAATTGATCATTAATAATCTATAGTTTAAAAAACAATAAATTTCAACATGATGATATTGTTTTCTACCTGAGTTTGATCCGTTTTCTCTAAAATTTTGCACAAGCTGTTGAGACCACCATAGACGCGAACTGCAGATTTATTACTGAAATGCGAAGGGAATAAGACTAGCAATTATCATCAAGTTCTTTTGATATGGAACCAACCTGTCTACAGAGATAATACTACACAATTATAAAGTGGTGAGAATAAAAAGAAAATAACGCGAAAATAATATGAAAAGGGATTATCGCGACTCAAGATACTGTTTTAGAAATGGCCACAAAGGAAAAGAAGTTGCGACTAATAATGTACCCATGGTCATCAATTGGTCATGTAAGACGAAAGCCAATATAATCAAAAACCTTTTCCTTCGTTACTGAAGTTATTTTAATGTGTTCATGACTTTTTTGTGTTTCCAATTTTTCATGAATCTGTGTATCATTAACACCTCTGTGTACATTTTGAGCTGAGGTGAATAACACTTGTAAAAGTTTTCATTTCTTCCTTGAATCCAGCGTAGTGAATTCCAAAGCATTATTGATAGACTGTAGACAGAATGATATGCTGGATGGTCAGGCCACATGGCGAAGTGAGCGAATTGCGAACCAATGTGGAACTAATGTAGCAACTAGAGAAATTGAGTGCGGTATCATTATGGTTAAGTTAGCCCATTTGGAAGCACACTAACCATCAATGCGTGGGTTACGGGTTTGAAACCCGGTGGTGACACGTTTCTTTTTCTCTAGTAAATTCATGATACTTAGTGAGTTCCCTAATACTTCTTCTTGACGGCGGATGTCTTACTGTACAAAAGATAATATACTGACAACCTGTACGAACTGAATTAAGACCCCCCCAGTATTAGTTTGTTGACAACCCCACTGTGAGAGAAGTACGCAATGGTAGTTTGCGTCGTTTGAGTATGTCATATAAATTTTAATTATGACCAAAGCAACGGATAAAGTACAGTGTGGAGGTAGAAGAATATCCTCAACTAATGCAAAGTAATTAACAACAATTTTTAATGGATTTCTGAATTTTCATCTTTTTACCTTGGAGTAGTCGCTACGTTCTTCAACGTCAAAGCCGCATGTTTTATTAAGTCTTCATTTTCAGTCTAAATACAAAAATTGAATAGAGAGACGACAGATTACCCTTACTACACAGGGTAACTAACTCAAATTTCTGTGAAAATACCGGTGGAATATGGATATGACATTAAGTGTTCTAAGGTGCGAGAGATGTGAATAGATGTGGTCTTTACGACTTTTGGACAATAGGTGGGAGGCACATGTAAAAGGAGTTTGTCTGTAAGTAGGGGGCGGCCATAGACTGATGGTTCACGTTTTAAAAGGTGCGTCACTGCAAGGGAGTGTGATACGGACTCAGTGAAAACACAGTAAGTTTTAAAACTGACTGAGACTGTGAATTGAGGAGGGCGACACGAGTTGTGGAGTGTAGTAAGAGGCGGAGTGCTACTGTAGGCAGCGTGTGACTGAAAGCTAAGTGGGCTGGAGATGAGAATACTACAACTCGTGAAACGTAGCCGATATTAAGACCAAAGAATACTTGTATTGACATAGACTGTATTAGTAATACTGCGCGATAGATAAATGAACGTAGACCTTTGCCAAAACTGGGTCATTGGGTCAATACAGTTAGATGTGTGACATTGCTGACAACGACTCCACTTCACAGTGTGTGTCCCCCAAATGCTCCTATGTATAAATACTGGATAGTTATTAACATACTGAAAGAAATGTACATTTAAAAAAACTGAAGTAGGTTCTGTTTACTTGAGATACAAAGCAATAGAATACTCGGGTCAGTTGCGGGTAGATTATTGGGCAGGCGGAGGCAAATTCTGACCAATCAAACGTGGCCACGATTTTCTACAATTAAAAAACAATGTCCGAAATAGCAACTAAATACTGTACGGGCACTGGTTTGCCTTTACTAGCACCTTGCGGTAATACTCTTTATGGACGAAAAACCCCATTTGTATTCCTGAAGAAAACTTCTTGGCGGCGAGCCTTGTTTCTCAGAACATAAATTGTGCATAAATTGACATTTACAATACACTACATGTGCCAAGGAATATCCATCGTGTGAAGGCTACAGTCGACAACCGTAATGTGACAGCATGAACACAGCCTCTGTGTGTGATAATAAGAGGAAGGTGACAGCGAGGTCGCAACTGCTGTACAGGGGAAACTACTCAAATGAAGGGTACATCAGATAAACGGTTCTGAAAATGGACTTATGAAGACCGTGAGAAATCCTAGTGGAGTTCGAGACACACAAAAACAATGATGTTGTTTTGGAGCAAGAACTGCCCTTTCTTATTTCTTGTCAAAATAAAACATGGTATATATACAGTTATGGGTATGGATATGATAACCTTAGTTTAGATGACATAGGGTCCTTCGCACGAAAAAAAAACTTGGGAGCGCCCGCATGAAATTAAAAATGTAGATGGGGAAGCCTTCCACAGCCCGATAAAACATTTCATCACTGAGAACCTACACTACGTAGAGGGCTATGAATACTGTTGACGTTTACAGAAAATCATGGTTCACAATAGACCATCCAAACCCCTTCATTCCTTTTTGCATCGAAATCCAGTTGAGAGTGGTACAATTTTGACACAACAAGCAATCTCACCTTTGCTAAAATATTGCATACTGTATGAAGCCCCCGAGTCTTCCGAAGTTCATTCATATTTCTGTTCGTGAAAAAGAAAATAACAGTAGGCCGTCATCACTTCAGAATCATTGTCGTTCTATCAGTTGATTAGAAGGTTAGAATAGTTGAATAGATATATTAATGATACACATTGGGAGAGGACGATCCGTGTCCATACTACATGGCTAATTCTACAGATTGTATTGTATCTAAATACGTTATTGGTGGTACAAAACCAAGAATAGAACGCACCTGACAAACTTGTGCCGCCAAACTTGAGTTTGTTTTTTATATTCAGTTTGTTCTCACTGTGTTCCCGTGTACGTCCGTTTTGTAAACCAATCATGGTTAAGTTAGTCAAACGTATGATCTGTCGCATGTGTATTAATGACGTTGTAGGCTCTGATGAGTATCATTCGAAAAGAGCTTCTTGTACTGTATCGAGTACTATCAAGACTCAATCCTAGAATCTTCCCTATATTACGTCATTAAAAAACCCATTGAAAACCTTATATTTTTTTAATGCAGTTAGTTTACATTTTGGGGTAACTGCATTATATTGCTTAGCTAACAAATACATTGTATCAATCGTCTATAGTGAAGGATGGTGAAAGGTGTGGTGAAGGATCGCAATTCGAAAGCCTATTATACACGGTCATTTTTTAACTGACAGTTTTCATTTATCAGTCAAAAACTGATCATTTATGTATTTAAAAATGATGAAAAATTCGAC
>JAAAKL020009472.1:0-15067 GCA_010016065.2 Carybdea cf. marsupialis auct. non (Linnaeus, 1758)
ATTTAACAAAACCTTTTCAATTTGACTCTTCTGGGTGTTCATCCATCTAATGCACCATCACTTGACTTTTTTTACTGTTTTATTACAAACTTCATATAAACAGTCTTTCTCTATGTTTCTTGTAACAACCTCTGCTATATACCATTTAGTCTATAAGAACTGCCTAATAAGGTTACAACTCTTCCCTAATCCACTTCTGCTATGCGAACAACAAATTACTGCTGAACAATCTGTTATCGCCTTTATATCTTTGAGATGTATTTTCAGAGATGCCTATTGACCCCTTTCATTATCAAGGACCAGTTGTGGCTGGTGCATTCTGTCATAGGGGACAAGATGTAATGGTAGGTGACCACAGCCAAAGACCACATCCCTTTCAAAAATCTCATATTCAACTCTCATGTTAAAGACACACTCTGAAATTTCACACATTAATCAATGACACCACAAGAGCAATAACTGGAACACTGAAATCCACACCAACATCATGGCTCCCAGTACAGAAAACTATTGTTCTCCTGCAACAAGAAGTGGTGAAGATGCAACAGGAGTGCCTACAGTGCCCTGAGATCAACTATACACTAAGGAAAGTCATATAATTGGTACAACCAACATCTTGTCTCAAAGTAAGGAAGCCATTCTACTATAAAAGTAATCTCATTGATCTAAATGTTTAGAAAAAGGAAAGCAATAAAAGGAGTCCAAATGGAGGGAGAGGGGCAGGTAGAAAACTCTACTGCTATGCCACTCCCTATCAGGCTTCCAATTGCTGAACAGGAAATAATGGATAGCAGTGGATGCAGATCAAGACAACATTGAGCCCCTGGCTGCAGTAGAGGAAGAGCCCTTATCACACTTGTTGATATTCACAATCTGGTTAGGTAGAAACTGACAATTTTATAAATCCTGTCAAATGATCAATATAATTCATTACAACAGATATTTGTTTTGGATTATGTGGACCAAGTTGAAGCAACCATCATAGTGTTACTTGGTTTATAGAATCTTTGGTACCCCTATGTATCAGGGCCAGTCGACAACCCCCTTAATCTGCTATCGAGGCCATGGATCACATAACCTTGGACTGCCCAATCCAAGGTTCTGCTTAACAGCATATCATGCTGGTGAGGCTTTCACACAGTGGCTCCATGAAAATCAAATGTTGAACATGGTGAGCATGGTGAACATGTTGTAATTTGAATTCTGGTGCAGTGTAAGGCACTCAGAGGAAACAAATATTGTAGCATAGCCAAAGGAAAACAAAGTAATGTTGCAGATGGTGCACCATGCCATGCACACACCTAACCTCAGTAACACAGAAATAAAAGTAATCTGAGCCTCACCTTTTCACTTGTTTACCCCCATGTGGAAGTACTAGTTACTTAACATTCAGCTACTGAGTACTCAATGCAGATTCTCCTGAAGCCTTCAATGATATTCCTTCATTGAAGAGTGAATGTGACCACCAGTCTAACCCCTCATTTTCATGGCAATGACTCAGCTTAGTTAATTGTTAGCTGTAACTTAAGCAGCTTAAATGATTCCTAAGTATACTGTAAAACAATTCCTTCTCATATACAAGTTAACTGGTGCTGAGGCATTTGTCCCCTAAAATTCTAAATAAATCTAAATGCAACTGCTACCAAGATTTGGCCAGATTTCATTCGGAGAGCAAAGCAAAAGGAAAAAGGGTATAGGGTGGCGGGACTTCTGGTGGATGTCTCACCTGAACCAGCATCCTAGAAGGCAAAACAAACACAGTCAACACTGAAATTGCTGAAGCTCCTATATGTGAAAGAGATGGAAACCATCACTTTAAAGATTCAAGTCAAGAAAATGATTTTACCGCAATAAAGTAGACCTGCTACACACTCCTGGACTCATGTTTGGCCACCCAAGATTTCAGTTGATGTAATAGAAAACAAATTGAGACTTAAATGGTGGGCAGGGGGAGATCATGTTAGAAGAAAGTGACACATAGGTATTTTTAGGGTGGACTTTACTGGCATAACCTAGCTTAGGCAACTGCATAGGGACACGTCCCATCTGCCCACTGGCATGAGCCACCACTTCCAAGGAACCCTTTTCACTTTGAAGGACCCCAGTTCCTTGAGATCTTATTTACCAAGGTGCTCTGTTATAATTATGTTAACAGAGCATCCCAAGCCTCCTTTTGGTGACCAAGAAACGTAGTAAAACTGGCTCAGTATGATCATTATTTTTATAGTGGAAGATGCCACATGGGTTTCCAGTTCAACTCATGATAGTTATTTAGCATTTTCACCATCCTAAGAACTGGGTAGACTACCATGCCAGAAGAAAAAATTAGAACTTGGTGCTAACACATCAATTTTAGCAGACTATTGGTTGGTTTTTATTTCTAGCTGTTTTGAATTTTCAATGTCACAGTTGAATACAATACAGGCACGGTATGCCATTGTTGCATAGCTTTAAAATGTGGGGGCATGTGGGTAAAATGAACCTTCAGCTTATGCTTACCATTTGCCTCATGGTATTATTTGTGTATCATGATCTTTTAGTTGACTTATTGCATATGCTAGATCATAAATACCTTAATGAATACATGGCCTCAAAAACTTCTGTTGTATGCTAAGCTTAATTAGGAAGGCAATAAAACTAAATGATTATATATAATTTTTTTATTTCTCTTTCTCTTTCACTTTCTCTTTTTATTATCTTCTTATGCCACTTCATGGGGTTTGTTAGCTTTCTCCTCCCTTCCTCTATCAAAGAAATCACCCTTCATTAGTCCAACCAACTTTATGTCTTTCTGCAGAGCTCTAAGGCATGTCTCCCTCTGCCTTCCTTATTGACCCCCTTCTAGTTCCCAACCTATGTATCCTTCCCAGGGCTTCCATCTCTCCACTACATTGCATTTGGCCATACCACTTCAATCTATTTTATGTTACCACCTAACTTCATTGCTGTACTGCACATGTTCTTGCTGCTTCCTCACCCACACCTGATTTTTCCAAATCAATCCAGCCATTTATTGCAGCATTTGTTGCCACAGGCTACCACCATTTTCTCCAGTTTCTGAGCCAAACCATGCATTTCCTAGCCATAAGGCAACACTTGCTGAATGCAGGCATACTATACTCTACCTTAATATACTAATGATATGCACCTTTTGAGTAAGACACTGGACACCTCTCTCTATTTAGACCATAAAGAGCTCATTCATCTCAAATTGTCCAAGATGGCAAGATCTCCTTGAATTGCCATTCTTCAGGGCTTGTTTCCTCTTCAACTCTAGTATCTCCCTTTAGTTTAATCACATCATTGGTCACATCTGTTTATTGCTGCAGTCAGCTGCCCTAAATGTTTTGTGACAACTCACTCCATTCCACAGCCCTTTGTCATAATCTAGTTTTCTTTGCTTCTCAATTGTTCATTCTTATATGCTTCCCTATCTTATTCATGATGCATAATCTGCCATAGTTAAAGAATCACTTGCTTCCACTGTAATATTCTCTGCATTTTGTCACCCAAACTTCATGTCACTCTTTCTCTGACACTCAGTGGTTAGGCCATATTTTCCCTTGGCTGCTTTAAGTGAATTTACTCCAATTTTACTTCCATGATGAGCCACATCTAGCAACTTCTCATACTCTGCCCTTGGAGGCTTTTAATCTTTGAGGCTTACTTTTCCCAGTATATCATCTAATAAACAGCTTCATATTGCTAAATGTTTTGCCAGACACTGGTCACATCAGTCATCTGAAGTGAAATTTCAACAATTTTGTGTAAAATGTATAGGAAATGAGAGGATTGGAACACACTGTTGCAAAGAACACTGGTATGAGTGGTCACTTTTGTCATTGACAAATGAGTAAGTTGTAAACAAATTTCTTCTGCCAACAGAATGTAGGCTTCCCTATTTTGATAAATTCAACTTCCAAGAGTGGAAAGATGAAATGGGTAACTTCATTTGTTGATACCCAGAAGGAATCCTCCTTATAGTTGTTGATGCAAACCTGGTTTTCAATTAACTGTTGGGCAATAGTTGAATCACATTTCAGGGATATTGTTGTAGTTTTGCAAACACAACTGTATAAAGCCTTCTGCTGCCAAATTGGATTCACTTATAAAAACCATCACATGTTGCATGTTGCTGCCTGTTATGCTCTGCATTGTACATTAGATATATTTGTTGTTGCGGTTGCATGTGGATTTGTAAGCCAGCCGTATATATCCTCTTTTCAAATTTTAATAAAACATTTCCATTCCATCATAGTCATTGATAAACTGGGGACCTCATTGGCTATAATTTGCATCAGAGTGGTAATCTCATTAGGGAAAGTGATATTGGTAGCCTTTCCAGCTTCCTATATTCTAGAAAGATACTAAAGTGGTCACTAATACTCCATCAATTTTATTTGTGGAGAAGGTAGCCAGAACTGGATGGACTAGAGTAAGGATAACAATTTACGTTTTTTATCTTTTAGTGCAAAATGAATGTCATCTTGTGTATTGCATGCAAGGAAGGCTTTCAGTCTTTGCTAATGGGAAAACTGGACAAATAAAACATTCGGAAAAAGGAATGAGTTATTTTCTCCTCTTCATCAATAAAATTGAGAGCAGAGTGCAGCTCATTGCCCTTTATTAGGGGGTGCTCACACTCTGTTGCTCCAGTTACTTCATGTGTTTTCCTTCAATCGTACCCTCAAGACAAAACATTACTCATCTGACATTCCATGGAGGCTTCACAAATGTCTGTGCTGGATTTGACATTTGGTGAAGTGGTGGTATGTGTTGTATCACAATAGAATGTTTCTGAGTGAACTCTTCCATGGCTTTGGAATAGAAAGGGGAACGTTATCAGATATCTGTGTCTTCTGATTACCATATGCATCACAGATATCACTTAACACTGTGAGAGCCTTTTCTGCACTGGTAGATTTTACCAAGAGAGCTCAAAGCTAAATCTTGTGCCACCACCACGTGTTGCTTTAATGGTATAGGACCAAACACGTCTACTGCCACTATTTCCCAGCACTTGAATGCCACTTTGTGTGGTACAATCCATTCTGATAACATTTTGGCAGAGAATATTGAGCACAGAAGACATTCACTCAAGTGCCTGTCAATTTTGTTGTGCATGTGATGGAAGATGAAATGCAAGCATAGACGTCTTTCTATTGCACTGTGTCTTGGATGACCCCCATGGTACGCTAGTTCTATTACTATCATCTGTATTGCCTCAAGAAGTCATATTCTGT
Organism: Carybdea cf. marsupialis auct. non (Linnaeus, 1758); assembly: GCA_010016065.2. NCBI lineage: Eukaryota > Metazoa > Cnidaria > Cubozoa > Carybdeida > Carybdeidae > Carybdea > Carybdea cf. marsupialis auct. non (Linnaeus, 1758). The sequence continues at coordinate 5,244 of JAAAKL020009472.1, forward strand.
AATCTTTCAACAATAGTCCAGCTGGTGTAATCATCAATTCTGACATCAGTGGCTCAAGCCTTTGCAATTCTGGGATCTGTAAGGCTGATGGTTGAAGCTGACTTTTCCCAGTTGAAGAGCTGTATTCCCACCCAAGATTGGTTCACTGTAGCCAGGTTTTATGTACCAAATGACTTGGATGGAAGTAGATCCAAATATTATAGAGCATTGGAACTCCCCTTAGTGTGAAATCTACTGATAACAAAACAAAAACTCCTATCCAGAGTCAAAAACCTAAAACACTTTATTTTGATACCTTTACATGCTTATCTTGGTGAATGAATTTTCATCCTTATAAATTTTACTTACAGAAGAATATGCTTACAAATAATGTCACCTTTCACTACCCTACTTGCTAGCATAGTATAACTGGCTGCTTTTAGGTTCTACCAAATAGCACTTAGTGTGCCACTTTCAGACACCTTCAAGCACTTATAGGCCATCTACAAGTACCACAGTAGCCATGTTCAAGCTCTGAACAGGTTGTGTTAAGGTACTGTGTAGAACTTAGGCAACCACTAGCTTACACTGTTTCAAGTGTACGAAAACTCATTATAACGAAGATTAGATGAATGCAGTAGGACCACTTTAAGCTTTTGAGAGGTACAGGGAGTGGTTCCTTTACCGCACATGTATACATACCATTACCTTGAAACTTGCTAGGTTGTATTTTGGGGGCTTAGAGGGACAAAATCCTAATTTACCTTTGGATCTTACCCAGGTATAGATTAACTATTTCTGGATGATACTACAATCAATGTTAAGAGACACGTATTCCTGGAGCGGAGTTGTTCCTTAATAAATCCTTGGTTAATCAGCCAAGATAATGTTTTACATCCCATAGTTTTGTGTCCACGTTTGAACGTGGCAAGAGCACCATCCAGCATGCATGCACGTGTCGGATTCGACAACATAAACACATTTATATTGAGTGCCAGACTGACAGACAGACAGAGTGACACTTAACAATAATGTTTTTGTTCCAGTAAGAATACACATAAAATACAAAGTATGCTTTTTTAGTTTTATAGAAATCTTACAGCTTTTGACTGATAGGCGCAGAATACAATCAAATAGGCACAGTAGAAAAAACTAACTAGGATACGCCTGTAGTCACTGAATCACTCGAGTATATAAGCTAGAAATAGCATTCTCCATTTCTTCTCATGAAACGACGTCCTTTTATACATTATCTTCAAAAAGAAGAGGGAATGGATTAAATTACTTTTCCTTGGCGTCTTTGGAAGTTACCTTACAGAATGCCAACGTTATGCCCAATGCCTTTTCCGATAAGCTAAAACTATTCCAATATATTGATCAACTAGCCTCATTGTTTTACACCATCTTGAGGAAGTTAATTACGGATTTCCAATAGGTTGGATGTAAGTGATCACGTGTGGTGAAACATTCTGTTTATGTCCTGTTGTCGTCGTGTTTACATACCATACCTTGACCGTACTAATAACATAGCTGGAAAAACAACCAATTTCAATTGAGATCAATTTGAATAATTTAATAGAAACTAGAAAAGAGGGGTAAATGTATTGTTGTGGAATCATATCTCAATATAGACCCATTAAAACTGAGAACAGAAAAACCAGAATAGTTCTCAATCGTGTTTACCACATTTATCTTTTTCAATCTTATATTCCAGCATTCCTTATTAAAAGCGCTGAAGTTTTTAATAAAACGTAGCCTGCTATACTTTGTTTATGCCATCTCTTTTTAGAGAAGGAGCAGCTTGACCCCGTGTGTATAATCTATAGTTTACCCTTAAACCAAACTTCTCAAGATGGAAAGAATTACTGCCAGCAGGATTCTACCACACTGAAGTCGTTGGTTTGTTTCATATTTGCGTGGTGGAGCTGAAGCAATAGCACTTTCGAGGCCATTATTACAAAATATGGTACTAGCGAGAGGGAACATACACAAGCAGTCCCCCATTGTGGGAAAGTATCGATTCAGGTCTAAGCATTTGAAGTATACAAGTTGTCACACATTCTCCTTCCAACGCCGTATCATGATATCGGCAGAAGGCTGAAGCTGTTGTCGTTAGAACATCTTGCTGCTTCTCATAACAAGCCGGTGGTTCTCCAATTATTTTGAACTTCTGTAATTTAAAACAAAAAGAGGGGCTTATCTTTGGATCTGATTAAGGGAAACGTTCTACAAAGTCACAGTTGAAATAGAGGCAGTTAGTTATACGGCTATAATCAGTTATGTGCAATAGACTGTGCTATCGGAAATTCTACAGTCTTAACTACTGTACGAAGATGTCACAAAATGACTTGAAACGCTCCAAAGTGCGCGCCAAAAGGGTTTTCTGGTGGTTCAAGTAATCATTTGGAATGCTGCAGTAGCTTATATGCTGAAATCCTCTCCTCTCACTAATGATTGATATATTGAAAAGCACGATTAATAATGGTCTATAGCTTTAATTGATCATTTTCTTTTTCATATTTATCTGGTTGAGGTCTAGGGAAAACTTACGTGTGGAAGAAGCTTCGTGATAAATGAACTCCGTTATTTCACTGATTAACCAGGCCCTCCACCTGGATAGTTTCTCCTCGGGTGAATATTTAAAAAACTGCGTAACGGTGAAGCCTACAAGTACCAATGAATCGTAATTCAGTTACTTTCAGACTATTCTTTTGTTCATGACTTCATTTGCCCACGATAGCTTCTATCGGCAGCGATTTTCGACGTCCTTTTCCACGTGCACATTTGCTCACGTATTTTCGGTCATCCGCAGGGTTGTCATTAAGGGGGAAGACTTATTTTTACCTTTCATTTTTACCTTATTTTTCTCGTTTCAAAAGCTTCAGTCGTAACTTCAAGCGCTAACTGATTTCAATTTTCCTTCAGATGGATTCATCTACCAATCCACTAAATAAGAATATGCCAATGGCAGGATTTTACTCTGAAAAGGCGGTAAGTTCGGTATTGTCTAAAACCCGAGTATAATAACACGCATCCACTTTGTAAATTATCTTATAAAGGGTATTTCAGAATAATAGAATAACTTTAGAATAGAAAATTCGCCATTCAAAGTTTGTATATATTCAGGCATCATGAAATTTCGTCTGCTTCCTTGTGTATACATTGATAAATGAAAACATAATAACGAAGAGCTGTGTAGTTAAATAGGGATATGGCAAGGGAGCATCAAGGGTTGCCTCAGACTGGGAAATGCCCATATACGACAACAATGTACTTGAGATTTTAATAAGACACATTTCCAAGTCATTAGATTAAGTCGATTAGCCTAAAGATATTGTAGAATGAGGAGATTGTTGTCCACGTGAGCAGTTGATGCACCGTGGAAGCAGGCAAAGAAAAGGCTAATTATTTGAGCAGTTTCATAGGTGTTTTCTTCCTGTTCAATTTGATTCTGTAATACTTCGCCTGCTCGTCCCCCTTATCGTTATTCCCATAACTTCTTTAGTAGCCATTGATTGGAGTCATGCAAGGATTGACAGTGAATAGAAGAGAAATATTAGGTGGTTCGAAGTTAGCGGAGTGTTGTAGTCATTTACCACATCAATGGACGTACATGTCTTCGCGTGTGATAATTAATCAATAGAAATTTTCAGGAGCAAGTGATAATTATGATAATTACTTGTAAGAAAGTTTGTTGTTTTAATTTGCACCACTATGTGTCTTCATTTTTAGAACAAAAGCAAGGATACAGAGGAGAACTCAGTTACAGAAGAAGTCGACGACGATAGTCAAGGCCACACTGTTGAAATCGAATCAGTGACTGAGGAAGAGCAAAGAACAGACTACTCGCCTAATGAAAACGTAAATATGGAAACGTCTGAAGATGCTGATGCAACCGTTGACACAGAGACAAGAGAAATAGACGATAACATAACAAGTCAGTCTGATGAAGTGGTTCCCAGCGACGAGACTGATGATGACGACGAAGGGTGGATATGTCCACAGAATATTAAGAAGGTCAAGGACGAAATGGGTATAACTGGGGATTTAAACTTATGCGAAACTGACATAGAAAGCGCATGTTTCACTACAGACTTCGCAATGCAGGTAAGGAAGTGCTTTTATTTTGTGAATCAAACGTATATGATAACGCAAGGATGTTTATACCACTAGTAAGTAGCTACCAAATAGACGGTAACTTGATAAAGGTTTTGGAAAGAGAATCAGCTACGTTTTGGATGCTGTTAGATTGCTTTTGATGCATGGTGACTTTAAACTGAAGAAGACTTAAATATCCGTGGAGCTAATAGATAAGCATACTGTGGAGTGAGGGATCTGAATTGTAGTAGTGCCTATTTACAATTGTTTTGGTAGGAAGTGTGCCCTTGATTAAATGTTATCAAATATTTCTAAACTAAATTGCAATGACATATCATGATTGACTAATTAGCAACTATTTCAGAATCAAATTTTGCATGGGAAGTTTTCCAAGTGTTGTCAGACATCATTTACATTTTGAGTGCTGGGAAAATTTACTGAAATTGATAAACGGGGGCTCCTAATAAGGACCGGGGGATTATAAATTTCAAAAAATTAGTAAGTGAAGGGCACGATTATTTGACACTCAAGAGTATGTGTAATACATGTATATTTAGGGCCGTAATTGTTACATGTATGTAATTTTACCCACATTCTTTCTACATGGAAATCATTCACTGAGACAACCCCACAGGAGAGGGAAGAGGGTTTTTTTGTAGTGTTGTACGATAGATATGGTTATGAATGACATTTGTTGTTACACAGAGTGAACAGGTGATTGAAAAATGTCTTCAGTCAAGTACCGAAAAGATCGGGTACATCAATCTAGTGGAGAGGATATCACATAGGTCAGAAAGAGTTGGAGACAATGCATTACCACCCTAACCTCAGTGGCCGAAGATGATGGTTATGATGATTCTAATGATGATGATGATCATGGTGATGATTTTGACGATGATGATGATGATTTTGAGGAAGATGATGATTATACTAATTATGATACGGATGAAAGTGACAGTGACATGGTCGCCGACTCTTTTTTTCAAAAAGAGGTTGTCAAAAACACTTTGTAGTGCTGTGCATCTACAACCAGTTCACTAGTCGACTAACGAATGGCGACTAGTTGAGTAGTCGATTAACGAATGTCGACTAGTTGAGTAGTCGATTAACGAAAGTTGACAAGTTGAGTAGTCGACCATTTGCTAAGCACAGTAAGAAGATCAGCGTGGCTGATTAATTGGAAAACGCCATAGGCTCGCACCCATAATGTAATCCTATTTATAAACTTAATCCCATGTTTTTGCTTTCCTAGATGCATCTCATAATTGCATTAGATTGTAAAGTGTGGGCCAAAGCGGATGTTACACTCATCCATGATATGTTTCCCGTTGTTGGCAGATTATTGCACTGAACGGTACTTCTATTTCTGTTTCAGAAAAGCAGTGTATAGTTAACTCGATTTGCAGGTATATAATGCATGGTACAAGCAAATGATGGTACATTGTTTTGGCGGGACGAAGTAGCTGACTAAAGTTGGAGTGACACGAATGATTCTCTCAACCCGCCATATTGTCCTAACTTTATCAGTAGTGGGGAAGTGTATCATTCATAATCTGAAGCAAGCATTGAACTTTTACCTGGCCCCAAGAGAGCCCTACTGCTGGCTCCCATTTATTTCTCAACTCAGAAGGACAAACGCTAGATTAACGGATTCACTCCACAGAAAAAGTGGAGCCCGTTGCATTGCCGTTATGTAAGCAAGATCGTGCCACTGTACCTTTAAACTTTAACTCGGTGATGAACTGTCGCAGCAACGACTCTCAAATTTGTAGGGAGTGCGGAGACCGTTGCCTAAATGAGCAAAATGTATCCACTGGATTCCAACGTGACAAAATTTTGGCAAAAAGGGGGACACGTGCCCCCTGACCCTCGCTGTTGCTACAACCCTGGGTAATAGGATGCATTTTATGCAGATATGTTAGACTTTTGTACCTTAAGATATCTTGAAGTCCCCTGCATAATCAACATAAAAACGTATTATAAGACGTTCAAATTTTAAACGTTTGTACATTTCATATCATGAGGATTAGGGAACGTAAACAAGTACTCGAAATAGGTCCTTAACTGCAAAACTTTTAGAAAACGGTATTTGCTGCTGCAGTCCGCAACCTATGAAATTAGGAAAGTTCCACAGTCATTTCTCACCCAGTCTAACCTCTTGCTGATAAAGTTGGATCAAACTCAATCATGGCATTACCAACATTTGTTGATCGTCGAAGTGATGCTCATCCTTACTTATGGCACAGCATAGAGGTTCAAGTCCTCTCCTTCCCCACCTTTTCTAACGCAGTGTTGATCCTATTGCGAGGTTTATTCCAGTGGTTTTCTTGAAATAGCACACTTTTATCAGCCTTAGGACAGTGGCTTGGTTGTGTTATTACTTTGTGTTCAATGACGTAAACACAACCCTTTTCCTAGTATCAAACATTGTGGTTCTTGTTGTTCTGGAGCAAAGCAAACGTGAAAAGGGATTCAATTTCGACAATGTCGTCATTCCCTTTCGTTTGAACCCGCAACAGAATTACTTCTATTTGTAAAAAGGGAACTCTTTTCTTTGGCATGCTCATGCTGGCAACGACCCTGTCAGTTCTGTGCTTCAATTTTCTAGAGTCAAGTGTATGTGTGGATGACTGCACGCGAGTCAATTTTAATGGGATGTACAAACATGTATCGAAATTAAGAAAATTTCTCCCCCAAACGAATGCAGGGAATGTTTTAAAGCGAGGCCAAAAATATTGAAATACCCAGGGTACTGTTATCCAAATGTGAACCTTAAGATATTATTTGGGGTGGAAATCTTGAGGAATAGCATATTTGATAGATGCATATCTAAAAGTAGATCATGCTTGTTGATGTTGATCCCAATTATAGTTTCAATAATGAATCATTGGAATCTGACTTGAAATTTCACTTCACCGAGTAATTTACTACATTATCGTTCTGCATGGGCAAAACATGTTTAAGTGTTCTTGACTGCTGAACTCATTCTCAGAAAGTAATAAGTGAAATGTGGGCATCAATTCGTCGATGCTCTCATCGACAAGGCGATTTTGTCGATCGACTATAAAAAAGGTAGTTAACTAGTGAGTAAGTAGTCGATTAGTCATAGGCAGCCCTAGCACATTATGATAATTTTTTTTTCAATTCTGATAAATTTTATACTAATCTACTGAGAAAGATTTAATAGAAACACAATGCCTTTACGGATGGGGTACCTTAGAATTTCTGTATTCCATGACAAAATACACGGAAGACGGCCCCAAAATACGATTACATTATTGAAGAGACAAGTGATTTTATAAAAAATCGGCCGTGGTTAATATTCTGTTTGATATTAATATCGCCCGATATTCTACCGTGCGGATGTACTTTTAGGATTTTGCATGGAAACATCTGGTTATTTGAGGTAACCCTTTATTTATTTGACATTCTACAGAATGTTTTAATTCAGATGGGAATGCATGTGCTCTCTGTAAATGGAATGCTCATTCAACAAGCTCGAAGCCATTTGTTGAAATGTTACGGATGTAACAAGTAAGTATACATTTTTAGAGTATTTTTCCATTGTCTACATCATATTATTATCTACATTTACACAAAGGGTGTTACTTTTACCAGCATAAAGTTTATCCAAGAGAATATCTCATAAATGTTAAGAAGATATTCTCTGATATGTTCATTAGACTTTCTGCCCCATGAAAGGTGATAATCGGATTCTTTGGGGGTAAATCTGGGGAGGGGTGCAGCAATACTTTTCCAGGCACTTCAAACACAGGGTACACGAGCCAGCTATGATACATAACGTTCCAGATAGATACCTGTGTTGACCACGATTACAGAAAGGGGGATGCTGACATGGATTTCAAGGTATGAAAATAATATCAAATCAACTTCGCTCCCACCAGCAGGAAATACAAGAACGTTAGAAGTTCACCTACTGAAGGAATATATGCTGGACTGTGAAAATATGACTCAAACTCTCATTTTTTGGAAGGTTTTAACTTTACTCAGATCTCTGTTCCCAATTTTCCAGACATCGAATTTATCATGATCTCATAAACATGTTTATCATAGGCGCTACTTTCTTTTAAGATATCGTCTTGCATTCCTCATACCACTATCTTAAAACTACGTATCTCAATTTGACGTACCTTACCTTCCCGCAGTGACATATACTTTGAACGTCGTCAACCATGGACCTCCGAGCATGCGCTGTCACTTGTCTGCCTGAGTAGTTGAGCAGATGATGACACCCCTCTCACCATATGTGCAATGAAATTTGTCAGGTTTTTTTTCTTGTCTTCTTCAGTCACGTCGTCCTTCAGTATTGCCTGTCGCCAGCAAATGTTCTTTTATTCATTATTTCTCTAATATGCACATAAATTCTATTTCATATAGACCTGACGAGACTAATTAGGTTCGAAAGCTTGTTTAAAAATGTCTTTTGTTAAGTTTGAAAGATATATGTGTATATATGCACGTCTTATACTTTATCTGAATCGCGGTATTCTGACCACTTTTTCCCATAGCTAGTTAATCTCTCCTGGTAACAGATACCGAAAAGTATACGCCCTGAAAATCTGCCCCAGTTGCCCCCGCTTGTTTCTAGCACCCGTAAGTAAGAGTTACCATGAATAACGTAGAGAAGAAGCGTTTCATCTCACACTTTTGTGGCTTTGATTCATCTTAATACGTATTTACCAGAGCCGATACAAACTTTCCCAGTCGTTTGGCAAGGATTCCAGTAGTCCAAATCAAGGGGCGGTCTTTCTGTATACCGACTACCATTTATTTATTTATTTGTTTGCTTATTTGATAACTGTACCGTTTATTTAGAGTAGTATTAATGTAGGGCCTACAGCTTATCAGGGACGTTCCATGTAGAAACTGCCATTTCATATTAAATTTTGTTATTACTTGCTGTCAAAGAATTTCAAATTTATTTACATAGTTGCTCATAGAGGGAACAGGGTAGGAATTTCCATAAAACAGTCCGTCCATTTGAGTTTGCGATTTATGCTAACAGTATTAAATACTCCTCATTTTTGGCGTAGCTGATTCAATAGAAATGAAAGAGTTATTTCATTTTAATCTTACATGTCTGTTAGGACGTTACTCGCCACACAGCTAGGGAACGCGTTACCATGAACATTTCTAACACATAGCAATAAGCAATTGGAAAATAAGTTTTTGATCATTGAAAGTGCTGAGACTTACAAGTAGAAGAGAAAGGAGGAAATTCCGGTACAGCTGTGAAATCGTTTAAGTTAAAGTACTCTTCCAAAACTTTCAGATAGCTCAAATTCCTTGGGTATTTACGACAATAGAAGAAGTTATGAAACATGTAATTCTTTCATTTAATATTAAATTAATGTCCATATCATCGCTAAAATGTGACTCACGCTTCCTACATCAGCATTGTCAGGATTGAAACTATTTTATCTCGGCAAAGTTATCAAAATATCAAGATGCCTAAAGATAATCTTTGAAGATATTTGCCTTTTTACTAGCAGTTTCTGTCTCAGCAATGACTCTAATAAGGCTTTCATTCTCATATGATCACTGCAAACTACTGTAAATGTCATAATCGTAATGTTGTTATCGGGCGTTTGCTGTATTTACCATAGAATAGAGCGCAGATAAAGCAGGGATCATTGAACCCTCCTGTAGTTTGATTTGCACTCCAGGAAATCCTGAAAATTGTCTCCAAACAAAGGACATTCCTGGAAATACGAAGTAAAGGAAAA
>JAAAKL020009473.1:0-15066 GCA_010016065.2 Carybdea cf. marsupialis auct. non (Linnaeus, 1758)
TCTCTCTCTCTCTCTCTCTCTCTCTCTCTCTCTCTCTCTCTCTCTCTCTCTCTCTCTCTCTCTCTCTCTCTCTCTCAAACTTTCTATTGAAGGTATGGAGAGCACATGATTTGCTGTAGATAACATCGACTAGATGCACAAAGATCCTTGTTCCTAAAGATGTATGTAGATGCATTTTGTTCGTAACCTTTTTAGATGATAATCGGTTACGGATAGCGGCGAGGGACAGAGAACATTCGGCTCTGATCTCCAAAATGTTTGGGCTTTTTTCTAATAACATACTACAAGAATGGTGTCAAAAATTTGATCTTGTGTAATTTAGTAGCTTGGAAGAACCAAAATCTGCTGTACCTGTCTTGTTAACTACGTCAATACTCATACCTGCATAATAAACGTAGCCTTCCCTCTTCCACTTACCAATTTTCAGAATATCTTCCTACACCCCCTCTTACTAGAAGGCCTTTTTATGTCCTAGAATATGTAGGATTTAATAGTTTGTGTATCTGTGCTATCACAGCTGTGAATTTCAACATACCAATACTAGTAAAGCAGCACCTTGTCGAGTGTTTAACTTACCAAATCATAATCTGTGGTAAATAACGATTTTTAAGACCTCTAATATCAAATCTTGACAAAATTCAATCCTCCATTTATCATTACCTCTTCCTATAATGCACCGTCGAAGTAAGTAGCCAGTCATCAGTGTTACGTTAACATAATGTACACAGTAGGGGAATAGTGATAGAGTGTCAGACTCACAAACCGAGAGTTCGAACCGACCCTGAGCTTGCCTGCCACCATCCCGGAAGTACTGTGCTCTGTCATCTGCTCTAATGGAGTAGGAAACTATGTTTAGAGAAATAGGACAGGGAGGGGACTGCAAGCATGAATAGCATGAATAGCAAGCATAAATAGCATGAAAAGCATAAATGGTAAGCATGAATAGATTGTCATCCGAAGAGTAAAAGTAACCCCGTTCCTAGTGGCTTCGGCCTGAAGCAGGGTGAAAATAGGTGAAAAAAAATATGTTCTCTCTAAAATGATAAGAACCCGACTATTTTCATTAAATTGAGATTTTGATGTTGGTTCTTAACATTGTTCCTTATTGATATTCTTTTCCCTCAAGAGGCTAATTTTCGTTTAAAATTACTTTTGTAGATTAAAATTGTAATTTGACGATGTTATATCATCTGTTCTCAGCTAGTTTCTACTATTCTCATGTTTCTATAGAGAGAGGAAGACTACAAAGAACTAATAAAAATATGGTACAATTCTGGAAAAATTACTACATGTTCATTCCCACAACCAGACACTCTAAATTATCAACTAATCAAATATTATGTTAAAAGGACAAGAGCATAGATATATAAATAATATGTGAATTACATGTTAAAATAACAAATCAATGGTAGTAAATAATAGGTCGGTAAGAAATTGGCTAAACTCTACTTTCCTATTTCTAACAGCAGGGAAGAATAAAATAGTGTAGAGACTACATATTTCATTGCATTGCAGGGTATAACAGACACCACAGCACACTCAAAAATCGAGTGGGGCAAAGTTAATCTACTGAAGATCAACCTCGATAGGGAAAACCATCAGTTTCATTTCTCGAGAAGTTGTATTGAAACCTTATACGCGTAGCATATTCCTGTTAAATTCGGCAGATGAATAGTGACTCAGCGTATGCAACAAATTATACATTTATATCCTTCTTGTCAAACTTTGGGGGATCATGATTCCAATGCCCCCTGTTTCTGTGGCCCTTGTATAATTACGTGGAGGGATGTAAATTTCTAGGAGTGTACATTAGTTCTAACACAGATGTTCATGACACGATTTTCATAAGCCTTGAAGTATACTCAAGGTCAATATCACAAAAAGAAGCTGCCCAATAAATTAATCAATACCTATCATGTATGGAAGGCATGTAAGAAAACTAAATGTAAGTAAGATAAAATAACTGTCTTGAGAATAAACATTGTGTGCTGACTTAATGGCAAGGCATGATGATTGAAGATAGATCCGATACAATAGAATTCCACTTCCAATTATTTAATCCATTTCTTTGTAGCTGTTGTCGAAAAAAAGCGAGTCCTTTGCCCTAGTGATTAATCTACAAGGGAAACTGTTTGGTTGAAGAAAAAGGACAACATTCGTTTTAATTGTTCTGCTATATTTTGCAACTCAAGAAACAGTCGGATATTTACAGTGTTTTATCTCACCCTGTTTATTCAGTGAGTCAAAAACAGCTAAATACCATGACTGCGCAACTCTTTTATTAATCGATGAGAGAAAAAATCGAGAAAATATTTCGAGAATCGAGTCCCTTGCCAGAGTAGTACAAATCGATTCGTTTTAAAAGCAACATTAGGCCAAATTGAAAGTAATGCATAAGAGAAAAAATTCAATTATGTGATGCAGGCCATAAACAGAACATGAAATAACTGATTTTTTGATACTTTTGCAGTATTAGTATGCTCATAAAAGTAAACAATTTTTGAATATGTATAAAATTCATCAAAAACAGAAAAAAGAATTCAACTTAGTTCTAAAATCCAAGGCACAAATATAGACATGCTTTAGTTATTTTTCCACATATTTTTATCTTATCTATATTATTTGTAAAGCATAGAAAAAGTTTGATAGATCTTGCTGAGGTTTCTTCGTCCATGTGATATAGGGAATTGTATCGTAAGCTACAAAGATGAACAGGACAATTATGCAACAACAAAGCAACGAAAGAATTCACGTTTCAAGTTTTTATGAAATTCAATGTTGTTGAACATTATTCATTTGATCTCTCCAGATGCGCTGCAATAGACTGCTGCCTGTTAGGGTGCATTTCTTTGCAATTGATAAAAATATAGCAAGGCATTTTATTCAGCTAAGAAAATTAGTGGGGAATACATCCATTTATTACCTTAACGTAATATTATTCTAGCACCCTCCACAGATATCAGGTTCAAAAAGTTGCAAATGTAGTTCTGAACTAAGATTTCATTTAAAGACGTGTGGGAAATCCACTACGCATAAAAAAGAACAAATGGGAATACTGCCTTTCTCAACACAACCTGTTGCCAGATACCTTTTAACATCACTAGGCCCTGTTTTCAAATGGTTTGTATAAAAAGGATTTCTGTTTGTTAGTATGCTTTACAAACCGAAGTCCACAACTAGATAGGAGATTGTGCTGCCATAGACTTGTAGTAACGGATTGATACCCTAAGCAAATCATCACAGTGCCGCTAACCGTGCCTTATTGTAGCCATTCGATCTTTTCTGACTCCAGTGGACCACAATGAATTGCTGTTCGTGGCTATGTTTTGTTCCTCAAATTTCGTGGCGCTTCACAATTGTGGTTAGCAATGTATATTAGATATCTGTGGTAGGCCGTAATGCTTTGGAATAATCCCATGACCTTCTACAATTATTTCTTATGTGTTTTGCAGGAACGGCCTTTTGAGGGCACAGTAATTGAAAGGAGCCTGGTAAGATGATGTAGATTACAATGTATTGTTTTTACTTCTGAACTTGAAAGGGCCGATTCTGAGGTCCGAAAGGCCTTTTTGTAATTTTTACGGAAACCAACGGAAAAAGCCAACGGAAAAACCAACAGAAAAACCAACGGAAAAACCAACGGAAAAACCAAAGGAAAATGGCTGGAAAATGTTTATAACGATCTTAATTAAAGAAGTTAGGTAAAGCCATTACCTTATAGAAACTCACCATCCTCCGAAATTTGTACATACTGTTTGAGTGTTAGAAATTATATGTGTACGCTGGAAATAGACTAAAGCATCTAGTCATCGACTGAATGTCACAACAACTGGTTTATTGTCATCATTCTCATTCACAACGCAACTGCACACCGTGAGTAGGCGGATATTATTTCAGCACACCACCAAATACCCAAAACCTCCATCTTAAGTTCGTTAAATTTGTATTTATCACCATCCCCTTACGTCTCTTTGAAATCATACCTCCTTGATTAAACGATGGGGTTTCTTAGTGATCCTTTGTTATCTTCTTGGCCTTGAACTTGGACTGTATTGGATGGAATCTCATTGACCTGGTGTATGAGATGAGGACTGACTCGCAGAGGTCTCTGCTGATATTGTAAAACCATATCTACGGTGAATGAATGGACGATTCTTTTTGTTAAGGTGACCACTAGCCAATTTAACTAAGTAGCAACAGAAAGGTTGGACCTTCATGATTGTGCCATCAATGTCCATAACTTTGATTGAGGATTTTGAACGGCTTCAAGGTTTACAATAGAGAGGGGTGGTGAAGGAGTTGTCTCTTGGCCAGTGATTTCTACATCCATGGTAACTTTCTACCATTCATAAGAGAATGCTGTTTGATGAGCAGTAGGGCAGATGACAGGCCTCAGGCGGTTGGTGTATTCATGTACTGTATAAGTCCCTTGGTCTATTCCTCTTGATTGATGGTGCCATGTTGGGTGTTTAAGCACTTTCTTAACAGTTTTGGCATGGACTCGACTGGAACTTCAGCTCTGGCAGTTGGTCGTGGGTAGTGTGGCGATGAGATGTGGTGCTAGATCATCATCATCATCATCGGTCGACTTGTGTCGTAATACCTCGGCTTATTCTCCTCCAAACTTCACGGTCCACCACAGCTTGATTTAGGTTTTCCATTGGGATACCAGTGTTACGGATAATAGTATCTACATTAGTGAGCTTTTGAGAGTAGATGTTTCCAGAAAGTTTCCACAGGAGAAGTGATGATATTACAGCTTTATCAGAACGTTGACAGTGGCCAGTATACTCCAAGACGCGTTGACGAAACAGATAGGAGATTCTGTCGTGGTTACCGTATATCTCAGCAAAGGTAGTATGTGATCTCCAACTGAGGTTTCTGACTCTTTTGAGTAGGCTAGTATATATGCCATCAAGGCGTTTCTCCAGCTTGCAGGGTATTGTTTCAGAGCCGTAGAGGAAAATAGGTACGACAACAGTTTTAAATAGACTTTCAACTCTGAGGATATCTTTGATTTCCATATCTTTCCTGGTTCCTTGCATGCCTTCCCTGTCAGTGCCTTTCGTATTTTAAAGTCTTTCTGTGTATCTGAAATGTGAGAGCCTAAGTACTTGAAGTCATTCACCTTCTGGAGAGCAACTCCATTTCTTGACTTATTCTTGGGGAGTGTTAGGTGTTACCATTAATTCTATTATGTCTTCACTACAGTGAAGTCCCATTGCACCGGCTATTTCTTCTTGTGAGTATAAAAATGCCTCTGCATCCCTGATTGTATGAGAAATCAGTGCCAGATCTTCTGCAAAGCCAATATCAGTTAGGTACTTTGCTGGTTCACGAGTACTTCTACGAGGTTTTAATAGCATTCCTTTCTCAAGGTAAGGGTCGATTGAGATACGAAGCATGTAATCTAGTACCATATTAAACAAGAAAGGTGCTAGAGTACCTCTGTAGTCTCTGTAATGTTAGAGCACACTACTTTGGTCTATTATCTTTTGATTTTTCCGCAGTGCTGGGTCAATTTCAAGTACAACTATGTTGAGCAGCAACTTGTTGTAAAACTTCGCTGCTATTGGTAATAGGGTTATTTCTCTGTAGTTTGTGGGAATGGTTAGATCCCCCTTCTTTGACAATGGAGTAATCCCCCCTTTTAGACAAGCTACTGGTGGTATGAGGCTATCGTAAGCATAGTTGCATATTTTCAGGAGTAGATCATGAAAGATTGGATCTTTCCATATGATGGTTGGTATAAAATTTAGTCCTGGACATTTGCTGTTTGTTAAGGATTTGATTGCATGCTTAAGTTCATACAAGTTGAAAAGGTCTGTCTTAATGTCGAGGTCTGTTGCTATCCCACTCTTTGGTAAGACGGAATCACTAGTAGATGGTTCCTGGCCAAGGAGTTCACAAAAGTGAGCAAACCATAACGATTTCCGTTTCTCTGCGGATCAACTTTTGAACTTTGTGGTGGGTTTCTCCTTTCGACCAGTACGTTTGTTAATGACTTTCCACAAAGTTGCATGTCTCTTGGCATGATGGAAAGAGGATAAGTTGGTGATCTTCCCTGAGATGTGAGCAGCTTCTGCAGAGAGATAAGCATCATCTAGTTCTTTTTGTGCTATGGAAAGGGTATTGACCATTTTACCATTGGGTTGGAGTCGAAAACAGAGTTCTTCTTGGGCAGTGATAAAATTGTAACGTCCCAAGTAGCTTGAGTGAGATGTTGGTAGCATAATTCCATGTCATGAAATCCCTGGCTGTGGGTGTTAAACCGATTCTTTACTTCCACGGCATATCTATGTGAAAGATCTGGATCCGAGCACACAAGTTGCCGATCTATCTGTCTCATTGGATAGGTCTTTATTTCCTTTGGTGATCTCAAGCTAAGGACTGTCTTTGTATATACCACTCTGTGAGCAGAGCCAACAGTGTAGAAAGTTGAGAAGGATTGGGCGTCATGCACACTGTTCCTCCACTTGGTGCTCACTAATATGAATTTTATTTGTGGGTGTGATCCACAGGTGTGTTGGAAACTCCATAGTTTCTTTCGGTTATTCATAAATATACTATTGGTTGCAACAAGTGAGAGTTCTTGACAGAAGTCGATAAGGTTTTCTCCATTGCGGTTAGTTTTGTGGTTAATTGTAAATAGAACATCCTCTGGTCCACGTTGGTTGTTGAAATCTCCAGCAATGATCAGGAAGTTGTGTAGCGGTACTCGTGACTACCTTTGGAGGAAATCACACAAGCACACACATCCGCAGATCGGCTTTGGCGAGTTTCAATAAGATTCCACTACTGAAGAAAGCTCTGTAACAACTGCCATCAGACTTATCTGAGTAACCACAACCACAACCACATTTGCTTGGCAGGGTTAGGATACTTCTGAGTCGGTCCTTTTTCTCCGGAGAAATGCAGACTGCAAATATAGGTGTGTTAGTTGACACTCAGCTCTGTACCCTCTGCCCTCGCGAGAATAAGCTCGAAGCCGGCAATGGTATTTCTGCCGATTTCTTCCCTTCGTGAGGAAAGCGAGGAAAAAAACACTTGCTTCATATCATCCCGATCATACGGGCTTGAGTCACTGACACACTTACCGTAGCAGCAGTGTTTGTGGACCATGGCTATGAAGCTTTGAATCTTAAAGGATATTCAAAAAGCAAGAAGATAACACGACCGACGCTGTGCACTATTGCTTTGTTTTGAGGGCAGTTCTTACCTGGTGTTTCAGATCTCGAGTGATGTAATATCTATTTTTAGAAACAAAGGCTTAAATGGTATGATCATTGTCAGAAGACTGTAGAACATCCACATGAAGATTGATCTCCGATTCATGATGACTTTCGTGCTGTAGAGCTTAAATCGATCAAAGAAGGAGGAATTGTCCGAGGCACCAGGTGTTTCAATAGGTGATCGTGATAGAGCATCGGCTGTCAGATGATCTTTGTCTTAGGCCCAGGTATCTGTGAAGGAAAACTTCACGAGTTTGTTCCTGAGGCGCATAAGTTTTGGATTATCAGTTGCTTCTGTTTCAGAACGGGCACGAGAGGCATATGATCAGTGATGGCATCACATTTGTGTGAGCCAGACAAAAAAGGAGGCATTTCAATGTATCTCAACGCAATAGCTAACAGTTCCAGTTCGATGGTGGCATAACTTTCAGTGTCAGTCAGAAAGTTTTAACCAGCTTGAATCATGCGCCAAGAAGTCGGCTTGCATCTGTGAACAGAGTAATTTTATGAATGTTTGTATTTATGCATGTATGTTTGTATGTATGGATGTATGTACATGCCAAGAAAAGGAAAACAAAAAACGATGTTTTCAAAATTATGACAGCTTCCTGTTTTGACCTTTGCATATGATAGATCTTTCATGGCTGCATTCTGTATCCAGATGTTGCCAATGCCTTTGCTACGAAAGTATTCTGTGCTGTGCATGGTATGCGACGACAATGCCGGCGTACCTGGGGATCCGTGGCCAGTTATTGTGTAGATAGACAAGAAATGGGTCAGGGGCAGCTGCTACAAAAATTACTGTTCATGGTAAAACTTTGAACCATCTATAGGCCTCGTAGGTGTGATACCGCCCTTTAGCAATGATGAGAAATTTGAGAGGCGGCGTCCTACAAAAAGTGAAAATATTGATGGGCGTAAATTGTGAGTATATAGGATTTTACTGCCGATAACACCTATTCGCCCCTTTTTCTTAACAATTTACTTTATCCTGCTATAATAAAATCCGAGATAGGGTAGTGAATCAATTAATAAGATGCACAATGTCACACATTAAGCCTACGACTGTTGTCATCAGATGATTCAGTCCTTAACACGTGCGAAAAAAGCAGCTGACTCTAATTTTTACCAATGATACTTTTCATATAGTAAGCACTGTGCTGATGACGTTTCAAGCATGAAGTTTTCGACTTCCTTTTGAGCCAATTGTAATGCATGTTGGCAATGTTTTGTTTTTGTTTTCACCCACCCATGTGTGTGTTTTAACATGTCATGACTTCTTGTTACTTTATCTGGTCTAAAGAAAGTACTGTCACAACCCCAACATTCTCCCTGTAATAATATTCTGTTTGAAATCTTTTCGTTTCACCTGCTCTTAAGTGACCAAAAATTAAATAATTAATTAGTAAATAATTAAGGCAATTAGCAAAAAACTAATATCGAGACATGATTCCTCATACTTAGGAGTACTTCCATGCTGAATTTCAACTTTGTAACTTTAGAGATGCAAAAAATTCTAATGACTTTATGTTTATGTAGTATCGCGAATTATCCACATGTAGATATGCAGCGAATGCACACTGTAAGAAGAATCTTCGCAGAAAACTGCGAGCGGAGCGAGCAGTATTCTTTGCTCAGATTAATAATTCCAATGGGTCTGGATATTGAAAACAAAAAACCTAAAATGATTTATAAAACATTGGCCAAACCAATAACTATTCGAAATACAAACTCAATTTGCATTTGTTTTGGTGGCTCTTATCAAAAAACACAGAACTCCTTCAGTAACATTCGCAGGGATGTCAGGCCGACTTTTAGTCGAGTCAAGCGTAGTATAACTTGAAATGATTTCAAAGTTTCATCAGTTATCATGAAAACGTAAGTCTACCAATATGAAGATTCAATTACCAAATAGCAGAGAAGTTGGGTTACAAGTTGTAGGCCTACAATATACAGCCTCAGTAAATTTGGCACATAATTCTCAACAGAAATTTTTACATTTTATTCAGCAGCCCCCCAAAAGAGGTCTACAACTTTTGATAGCTTGTGGGACCCTCTTCTTACCCCTTGTCAAGTTTCTTTCTAATACCCACAATCGTTGACGAAACCCTTGCCATAAATTCACGGAAATCTAACCGAAAAAGAAAATAATCTTGCAAGACAGTAGCAACATAACCAGAGATTATGAAACTGTGTTTCATAATCTATCACAAAAAAGGTGCTTTCATTGATGCTGTCACTTGGTATCTGCCCCATTCTCCTTGGTATTAGGGGGCTCTGGCATGTTGTATTCCGATATAGATGCTTTCCAATTATGAGAAGAGCACTGTTGGAGACACGGCTTTTTCTTAACACGTTTTGGCTAACGTTTTACTTATTATATAAATAGCTCAAATTTAAAATGACAGGGATAACATTTAAGTCTCACCAGCCCTTTTCAAGAAAGATCCCCTACGAGATGTGTCAATGAATCGAAACATATATTTGCATAAACCAAGGAAACGTCTTAAGTCGTGTGCATTTGCAGGGGCTTATGCATTTTGGAGAGTGTGCACGTGGTCCTTGAAATTTTTGGAGTAAGTTATCATGTCATCCGTAGTGAGATGAGTATTAGGTATTCTGTCAATACTACTGTCGATAGCTCTCTGAAAAATTCAAACGATTTTTGATGCCATAACATAGGCGTTTGTAGCGCATTATACGTCTGTTAACATGAAAGTTGGTAAGGGCTGTCGACTCTCCAAATAAATTATTCTGCATATATGCTACCTTCACGTCAACTTTGAAAAAATAGTAGCGTCATGCAAATCTTCAATGATCGAATCAAGAGTGGGAATTGGATACTTTTCGGTTTTTTGCTGTGTTTATTACTCTGGCATCAGGACATAGGGGAACATTTCCGTTTGCTTTTGGGGTTGCTACCATATTACTGATACATTCTTGAGGATCTGAAATTAATTCGATAACGTCTTCCCTTTCAAGACGATCGAGTTCATTTGCAAATTGCCTTACGCAAATTGTATGGCGGTCGACGTTGTTTTTGATAAACAGGCAGAACATCAGGTTTTGGGTGCAACACTGTTTAATGACCGATGAGCTTACTTCGGCATTCAAAAACATCCAATTTCTTTATTGTACTTTGGCTCAATATGAAGGTTGTTAACATGTGATATGTAATCATCAGTTGAAACAAGTCAATGAGCGATTGTAGAATTTAGACGTATTAAATTTTCGTCATCAGGGCTGTCTATAATAAAGATTTTTGTTTCAGTTATTTCCTCACGCGTTTCAATGAGTGTTTAGAAATACCATTTAATAAGAATGAGGAACCCGGCCGAAAAGGTGAAAATTCGAGTCTTGCTTTGCATGAGAGGTCAACAAATTGTACCAAGTCGGGCTGAACATTATTGAAGAGTTACTCTATTATTTCTTCTTGATTTGGATGGTAGTATCGACAGTTACTTTGCCAACATTAGTATTCAGTATTCAAAGAAGATGGGAAAATATGACACCTGGACCCTAAGAGAACTCGGGAGACAACTATCAAAACGGAACGCACGATTATCTGGCAGAAAGATGGATTTGATAAACAGGTATATTGAACCCGATTTCTATTATTATTATGCCTGTAGCTGAACTGTTATTATCATGCTGTCAGAGAATATCTCGTCCTGTTTATAGCTTGTATTCTGTTTATTCCTTTTTCTACTGTAAATGATCAGATATACATAACTGCCCTTTAAGCAACTTGAATCACGGGTGTCAAATTTTGCTGCCTTGCCTTTGTGATTTATCTTACTCACGAGCTTGTATTTTCATTCCCTTGATTACAGATTGGAGGCATATGATCGAAATTATGATTTTGGAATTGATATGATCTCAAGTGAGGGGAAGTACGAGATGATGTTACCTGATCCAAATTTGTATCGTGATAATACAAGAAAAGGATCAATTTGTACACTTGTGGCACCTTGTCAGGAGGGCGCAGACTCTACGAATCAAAGTAAGTGAATTTTCAAGTTAGTCCATGCGATCATTTTTCGACCCTGTTTAATTTTATTTTAGCTTTCGATAGAGTGTGAGGAAAACCTTGCAAGTTTAAATCCTGGTTTAAAACGGCAAGGAGATAAACCAAAGTTCAAGATTGTGTCCTCCGTATAGAATAAGCTATGCCTTTATTAAAAATACTAATCATTCTTTTATCTGAGAATTGAAACTGCCCTTGACTTGTGCATAAAGTTTTGACTCAAACCTTTGTATCCTTATCCCCTCATTCCTCTGGGGTTTGCTGATTAGCTTGAAATCATTGCTGAGGGCTTTGTATTTGTATGCCAATGCAATCTTTGATTCTCTTGTGAGCACACATTATTATTCAAGTGTGTTAAGCTGTTATGTAATTGGTCCTTCTTTAACTTATCTGCAGAGGTTAAGAGTCAACTGTTTCCTCCCCTAAATACTCATTTAGGTAATACAAATACTTTCTCATACATTTATAATAGTTGAAAAGGAGATGGGCAGGTATCACTGCTCTACAGCTCCATTAGCTAAACAAATTTTCTTACATTTATCTTTTTTATGACATCAAAAAAGTAAACCTTGCATTTCTTTGTTTCACTCATTTTGCTGCCATGACTGGCACCAAAGAGTATCTCCTTGTCACTCGTATAATAATGTATCTCAATTTCCCTTCTATTGTAGCTTCCTCCTGTCAGTGCGGTATGTACATTCTGCGTGATTCATAGGGGTACAATTTTGCGGTGCTTTGCTGTAGTTCTATTGTCAGACTGTGTTTCACCATACGCTTAAAAGTGGCATGATCAGCAGTGTCCAATGAAGAACCAGTATCGATAATTGATAAGACACATGAATTTTGGATTACGACATACGCATGCTTTGCCCTTTTTCGTATGTGCCATAATTGTGTGGGAGGATTCAAGCAGTTCAGATGTCACTTTAGACGTTTCAACATCTAGTCAGTGGCGGCTGGTGGTGATTGCAGCAGGGGGTGCAAAACTGGGATGTGGTCAGTTAGGCATTATAGTGGTGTACTTTTCTGCCCAATTTGTGACATATGTGGTGTTCAGTTACAATTAATTCTAGTTACAATTTCTTAAATAATGCAGGTGTCTGGCATAGTTCATAATCTATCATCTGTCCTTTCGGAAGTAGAATATGTTCCATTTGGAAAACAAAACTTAGGCATAGGGTAAATTAACCCCATTCTATCTATATTGTGCATATTGAAGCCATTCAATCACAATTTAATCTTCAAAGCTACATTAACAGTATGGATCATTTAGTTGACAAGCCTTTCAGCCTGTCCAACGCACATAAACAACACTAACTAAATTAAAACAAAATTTGACATATCTGTAAATGGTACATGAAGTGCATGCCACCTGAATTGATGATGCCCATTTACAGAGTCCACTCACTATAAGTCATCCAAGAACTGAAATACACAGGTAACATAATCCTGTTAGATAAAAATTATTCTTGATGGTGAAAGTTAAGTTATTGGTGATAATCTATCCAGTCTATACACATATACAATTTTTTTTGTACAGAATACATTTGGAACAAATTGTTGGAAGGGAATAGGGAGAAAAGGTATATAATCAATACAACTTTCCATTCCATTAATTATTAAACACCACAGTGCTTCTGGTTCTTCACCATTAGATACAGCATCCAAGTCCTCAAAATTGCCTGTGTATTCTCAAGACTTGGAATATTCCAAAAGACCAAATCTCAAAATTGCCTGTGTATACTCAAGACTTTGAATATTCCAAAAAGACCAAATCTAAATAAATAGAGAAGAAAGAGATAATATAGTTACATTGGCATAATTGACACTTCATAGTAAAGATACCTGATGAAAGCTAATATCTGTTATGAGAAAGTCACTGTATTCCCTATTTATTGGTAGGAATGTGCTAACTATTAAAATCTTCATATGCAATGTCAAAATTGTAAATACAACACTTTAGAATTTGCCCTAACTGTCTCTACACAGAAATCTGAAAAAAGAAATTCAGCATCATGGATTTCTTCCTCGATTTTGTTTTGTAGAACACCTAACATAACATCTAAAAGTTCATTTTGGACAGTGTGTGATGTTCCCTTAAACACTGTGGCTGAATCCATAAATTCTTTTACTGAGGTGTCAATTCCTGCTATTAAGTCTACAAGCCCTCGAGGGAAACCAGGTTTAATAGGATCTTCACTTTCATCTTGTCCACGAAGAGCAAGTTCATAGGCATAACAAAATTTGATGGAATCGACTATTCTGGACAACACATGCCTATTTCGCTCTACATCAGTATTGTCCTTGGCAATCCTCGATTGATATGCTGAACTACGCTGTTCTGCAATGTTTACTTGGCCAAGAAACGAAAGCTTGATGCAATTGTCCATATGTGATGCACTTTTCTCGTGTCTGTGTACCTTAAGACTCAAATATCACCAGTCATTAGCACCTGTCTCGATCCAAGTTGGCTCTTTGGCAATGTTTACAAATAGAATGCATGGCAAACAGTTAACCTTTTATGAACTTGGGGAACCTGTCAACCAAGCATGCTTATTGTACTAGTCCTTGTTAAACTTCCGATTACAACTAGTCATTAGTCACTTGTCTAGACTAAGACGTTTTACTTCAAGTTTCTCTTCTAACGTTAAAATTGAAAATGGTGTTGATCTCAGACTTCCGACTGTATCCATAGTTGTTAATGTCGATTGTAATCCTTCATAAAAAAAACATCGGAAAACTCAATACAACTTGTATAGTTTATTCTAAACTTTCAGTTAATTGCTTTTTCGTAAATAATAGCCTATGCAGCCTACCAAAGTAATCTGAAAGCTGAAAATCGTAAGGAACGGCCGACTTGACCACGTATATTACAGCTATGTTGACGTAATAACAGAACTCACTCACCTCAATTTCTTCTACCACCAACTAAACCGCCAAGTTATGGCAAACATTCAGTCTTCCTCTATGGTACTTGTAGCCTACTCCTTCTCCATGTAATGAACTTTCACTTTTCTTCCCAGCTGATGTTGAATTTTTCCCGCTCAAAACACACTACTAGCGACTAACAAAATCATATTGACTTCTCCAACCTCTGCTGCATAATGTGGGATAGACCCAACTCCTGAACTAAAGTCAGTTGCCTTTTGACGGAATGACTTGTCTATAAATTCAGCTTTTCAGCATGGGTACCGATTTATCTGGGCACCGTCGTGGTTTCCAGTCAAAATCTTGCAAAGCAATCGTCGGGAGAGCTCGTTTTGACATCAATATGGAATGTTCTGACGTCAATGGCATGGTAACTCTCATAACTGAACTTGGGTGCATCTACAATTTCTCACCCAGCTGACGTAACATCAGTGACCGATGGAATGTCCAGAAATATCTGACAACAATAGATCGCATTAGTAAAATGTTTGGGGGCTTAAAATTTGACGGGATCTGTAGTCTGTAAATAGCTAGATACTAGCAGTAGTGGCTCTGCAGCCATACTGCTTTACTGACCTCACGAAACAAATTTACGGGACAACGGTAATCTCCTTTTCGTCTCATAATTAACAATTCAGGCAATAGAAAAAGAGACCTCGGGACAAGAACTTACGTTGTCCACTGAGTGAGGAACAGCCTCATCTGGGTAACATAAATTATGATGGGCTCAGGGGGTCCGGTGCACTATATCAGAAGCCACCCCTGCATCTAGTGAGAATGAATAATCCTCCGCATTACTTTCTGTGAGCCGGTGGTGAAGGCGAGCTCGTTTGAGTGCAGGAATCTGAATGAAGGATACCTGGTTTTTGTCTGTGGTTT
>JAAAKL020009474.1:0-15064 GCA_010016065.2 Carybdea cf. marsupialis auct. non (Linnaeus, 1758)
TATATGCGCTTTCTTAATGGTTCTAACTTCTTTTTTCTGTGATGCATTCGAATCATGGAGTTGCTTTCCTCGACATCCAATTTTTCTGCCGTTGTAGTAGCACTAAAATTGAATCAAAGTGAAATATTTCGATTTTGAGGGTCCTCATCTCAAAAGACCTATAATTTTCATGACAGTTGTATATCAAAGTATATCTATTTTTGTTGCCAGTTGTAAGATGCTCAGGGTCAGATATTAGCGTGATAAGGCAATCTTGTATTGTATTTGTTAGTTTCTGATTAGAAAAGCATAGCATTTTTTATCGAACTATTCTGCCCGAAAAGTGTAAGGAGAGCTTTTAGAGCCCTACTTTATTTTTCGGAATTTCAATTCATTCGCTATTTAATTTTTAGGCGGAAAATGGGACGCAAAAGTTTGCCAAAAAGATATAAATTCACCTCCCCTCAAGATCTAGTGGGGGAAGCATATAATGGTTCTGCAACGATTTCTTGACACCACTTGCTTTGCAAGGAAAATATCTCGAAGGCTATTTGTATCGTTTATTAGGGTCCATAACCATTTGTTGTAATTGTGCACGGCCTGTTATGCCCGCAATCAGAATTGATTTAGAAGCAAGACCATCAATGCAGGACATGGAATCCGTTTGACCTACTTTGTGGACTGTAGCTTGCAAATCAGCAGGTAATGTAGGGGCTTTAAACATCATCGTGAGACTGAAACAATCGAAGGAACCTTGTCAAAGTTATGGAAATAAATAAATAACTTCGGAGAGCATGACATGGAAACTTGCAGGTATCATTGATTAATGATGGTGGACTTGAGGCTTTCAAGAGAGCTGGCGTAAAACATAGTTGTGAGGCGGCGCCACGCTGCCTTTGTATGCCTATAATACCTGTTATTTGCTAGTTACACTGTTTGATGATTTAACAGTTTATTTAGTGTAGTTTTAACATCAGACCCCGAAACAATATATTTTGATGTATCGTTGGCGTTGTCACCTATTTTCCAACGATCATTATTATTATTATCATCATTGGTATCTTTCTCATAATTGTTCCCGGTGTGACCGAAGCTTTAGAGGTGTGTGCAAGCAGCCACCCTTTTTGGAGCTTTAGGCCTCCCTTGGTTCCGTGTCCGTGTGCTTACAAATCACTTTCCATCTTTACTGCACATTTTAAATTTAGGAGTTTGGTAAAGAGGATTGTGCTGTCGATTTTGAAGACGATTTATTTACTACTTAGAGAAGTGTACATGCGGCCACACTTTTTTGCAGCTGTAGGTCTCCTTGGAGACTGCAATATCTTGGGGGTCTGGTTTCTGACCAATGACTTCCTGCCTTTGAAGCACATTGTGAAGTTAGAGGTTTGGTAAACAGGATTTCGGTCTCTAGTCTGAAGACGATGTATTTACTACTTAAGCCCAGGTCATACCGGGAACGATAACGATAACGATGAATTTGATAAACTGCCATGTTAATCTTGTCTTTGTTTCTTTGTTACTTTTCTTGTCGGTTTGTTGTTGGGGTGGGGGTGGGGCCTCCAGAATAATTAAAATATGTTGCATTTCGTCACTTTCCATATGTACGTCTCTGTTTTACAATTTTCATTTATACAGATCATCTGGAACATTACAGAAAGGAACCTCTATACCGAGTGGTGGCTTGTTCGTTGTCGGAGAAGAACAAGATTCTATTGGTGGTAAATTCACGCCAACTGAATCATTTTTCGGAGATTTGTCGCAGCTAAACATCTGGAATCGTGTCCTCAGTGCAGATGAAATCTATGATCTGGCCAGGTCATGTGGACATAGTCATGGAAATACAGTAGCTTGGGCTGACTTTTATAAACAAAAATTTGAGGGAATGTATCCAACTGAGCCATCACTGGCATGCGATTGTAAGTGGCACCCTAAAATATGTTCACCCTATATTGCAGGAATGTGATCCACTTTGTAACTTTGCCATTGGGCATCACTTGTTTGACAACTCAGACTATACCAAAATGTATACGGATGACATTGTATACGGTGGTACAAAAGAATGAAACTGCACGAAACTGCGAGAACATTTTAGTGCTGGACAGCTTTTTTCGTCTGACACTCATCAGTGTACACAAAACGTCAGGATTAAGATTGTGAAGAGATCAATGAAAGTTATACCCAACTGTGTTTTAGAAGTAGCCAATCAGAGGTCTGATTATCAGATTAAGGTTATTTTGACCAATCAGTGCATGTGGAACTCAATGAAAATGAAAAGACAAATTCTTTTTGTCTACAAAGCAACGGTTTTCTTGTTTTGGTGAGGACGGATTCCATAACGGCTAAGATATCATTTTACAAATGGGTAAAACTTTCTTAAGCTACGCTAAATTGACTCTGCTTTTCCATTAAAGTGGGCCGTGGGAACAGAAGAAAAAGAGACATTCCACGCTAGTGTTTAGTCAATAACAGGGTCAATTTAGTAAAAAATAATCAGATAGATTATCACAGTAAGTGCCACACTGAGTCAAACATATCAGTATCAAATTGGCAACTAAGAGACAGGTTGTTTAGATAAAACCAGAATATTGTCAAAAATTCACACTCTACATACTGGGGTAAAAACCTGTACCATTCGGACCAACGTTTTCATGTTTGGTAGTATCGAAATCAGAAGCGAAATTGCACTTTACCAGACTAATGGCGATAGAAGGATGGTAGGACCGAGGGTCTCTAAATATCTGTGTTTCCAATGATATACTTTCCTAGTCTTTTTTAAACTTCTAACTCGTTTTCAATAGCTCACATTTTCACATTTTACTATGATTCATCCTCAGCAAATTCTCTTCTTTATTAAATTACAGAAGAATTATCTTGAAAGATAGAAAAGGAGCTTTAAATATATAGATAGTCATTCTTTTTGAACAGTGAACAATCTAATTAGAGATTTATATCAAAACTATCACTTTATTAAACTAATAAGAAACTCCTAGAAACATGTAGCAAAAAGTTCAGATGAACAGATAGCTACTGTTGTGATTAACAATGTAATATCTTACCTCGTACACAAAAAAGGAGGATTCCATGGTTACATATATTACTCTCACATGAACAATGTAGTAGTTATTGGCAATCAAAACACAATTATAGCATGCCCGGTTTTTAAATGTATATCAAAGTGATATCTCTTCAAACTAAATATATTTAACAAATACCAACATCTGCAACTGAGAATGCCAACTTATTAAGGAATATGACTAGTGGTAGATAGCTCCATAAAAATCATAAATGGGCTACATGTATGGGGAAGAAGGTGTTAAACAGAGAGAAAAAAAATTGACTATGAAGGGCTTATTTCAATATATACCTAGGTGGCATTTTATACTTCTATATGAACAATAACTAACAATATAAAGACTGTGACTTAAAAAATGGAACTGGTCCTGTTTGTGATGTCAATCCATGGCATGAAGTCCTTCCAAGCTTTTTCATGGAATAAGGAATTACCTTCCATAATTATACACCATGTGATCGAAGCGTATAATTATCCAGAATCTATGTCCTCCAAATAGATTTTGATAGTCTACTATGTAGTGGGTCTTTAAGAAATATGTGGAAGAATAAAAACAACCACATACAATATTAACACAACAAACATTTTGTACATTGCATTTCCAAACAAAGCATGCACTACATGTTTTGGGTTTTCTTATAAAATATTGGTTGTTTGGTAAAATTTTCTTTTATGAACTGTATGAAACTTATCATGGGGCCTAACATCAGTTACTCTATCTCAACCACAGAATTATTGAATTTCATGGGAATAGGAAATGTATGGCTGTCATCAGTTACAGTAAAACAAACTACATACAAGAAATCAACACATACAATTTAAGAATACTTTTGAACTGTCATTATCATTATCATAACCATTTTCATGTAATAAACCATCATTAATAAATGCAAGCATGGGTAAAACCTATTATTCAATGCTAGCTCTTCACTAAATGTCATTCTGTGAAATCCCTCATTGGATGCCCTTACAATGTAGGTTGTCACCAACCACAGGCTCCCAGTATTTGTAACCAACTGTCTGTAGCATTTCTTTTAACAAAACCAAACCATCTAAGCCTTTTATGAACTATTACCTCATGAATGCTCTTGATGTGTAGCCTGGCCCCCAGTTGCGCATCAGATGGTCCATCTATTGATCATTGTGATAATACTTTATTTGCCTCCACTGTAAGTCGCTGATCATATGCATGATGCCAAATATCTCAGGTTTGAAAATTTATATTTGATACATCTATTTATTTATACATTATAATTCAACTGTCAATCACAGCTCCCTAATTTCCCTTCCTCCCTCCCAAAAAGAGAGAGAGAGAAAGACAGGAAACAAAAACACGAAAAGATTCCAAAAGAGTGATTGCAAACAAGGTAGTTGTCTTGAAGGACGTAAATATGAAACTCCCAATTCCATCACACTTTTGTAACCACTGGAAGTTATGGGAGAATAATATTAACTTTCTGAGGTTCTATTTGTACCAAATGTATTCCTTAAGTATCATTGTTTGAATAATTGTCACTTTTCCTTGTAAAAAAGAGAACATGATTTACTCATATTTTACATTACGGAATAAGGGTGTCAAGATTAACGTAGGCTAGGTTTTGTTAAGTTGATGTAGCTATTTCATTTTTGGTATACATTTCAATACATGAACTCTCAACAGTTTAGTCCATAAACATGTCGAAAATAGAGTAAAAAACCAAGACTGACAAATGAATACCAATTTACTTCAGCACAGGTAAACATTACTGCAAGCAAATGTCAATAGATTCACTGCAACACAGCCTCTAAATGCAGACTCAACAACAATGGAAAAGATGGAGAACATAATCTCTTTTATTCACTACTACATAGTATCAAATTAAATGCTACCATACAAAATTCTTTGTGTACAGTTGATTATCAGTTTTTGAACTTAATGGACTTTCCTTAAACCAACATCTGGAGATGTGTCCATAAGAAATAAGATGGTTCTTTGCTGCACTAATATCAACAAGGAATACAAAATTGCATTGAGTTTACACCTACACCATGCTATTTGAGTAGTACCGTACATTGCCATAGGAGATTTGCATATTATATGTGAAGTAACTTAAGGTGATAAAAAATTGATAATAAAATTGCACACAAGTCACAGTAAATATGCCAAGAAAAGCACCAACTACAATTACTAAAATCTAAAAGAAGTACATTCTTTAAAGCAAACTATGAGGATCTTATATAGAGCAGTTTCATAACATCAAATCTACAGATATACATATATCTTGACTTCTACAATATGCCCCATTCATGCGATGAATTTAGTATTTCTTTACGACTATCTTGAGTGGCTCCCCTCTCAAATAAAAAGTCATCGCCCGTCCCTAGACCAAAATTTGATTTGTATATTAACAACCAAGTCTTGGATCTTCTTCTCAAAACAATTTCCGATGTTTGTGATTAACAAAGGTCGACTGGTAAATGGATCAGGATCAATGACAATTGGCAAATAGTGTGTTTATACTTAGTATGGACATGATTGTGTAATGACATGGAGGTTGGGGAAGCCGTCTCATAAGGATGTTGAATTTCTAATATCCTCTGAAAACAACTCTTTGGTTTCATGGAAGGTAGAAGGGCTAAGCGGTGTCACCTTCACCAGGATCATGTGTTGCGCGATAGCTTTGTGGGCCGAAGTCGTGCTGATTTCCGCTATCTTGCAGTGGTTCTTATTGATAGATATGTTTGTACGAAAAACAATTGGTTCATGCTTAGGGCACTCCAAAATAGTATCGTTTAATGACTAAATAAAGACAAAGCTTTTTGCAGACAGGGTTTTCTCACAAGTCAGCGACATGTCACGCCGTAGTGATGGGTTGAGATTAGAGATCAAGATGGGGCCAGTTCCATGGAATCATAAACAAGGGAAATATAAGTCATCCTCATAATGCTCTTTACGTTAATGTTCGAAACAGTCAGTGAGTTGAGTTAAAATCTTGGGAAAATCTAATAGCACATTCTCATCATAAATACGTTAAGTGCATATTTGCAACCGTCACTGGTTTTTCAATTTGCTTGCATTTAGATTTGGGTTTATGTTGAAGATCTTGATCGAGATAAGCCTGCTACATGAGGCACAAGATCAAGTATTCTGCAGGCAGTAAAATCCACCCGTTACATCCCATTAGTTTTTACCTCGTATTTTGCCATCGTTGCAATATCGTATCAAATCGTTCACCAGAGGGCGTGATGATTTAACGTTTCACACATCAAAGAACATGAATCTCTTCGATGTCAGCTGACTGCGAACACCACAAGAATAACTTCCTTTCACAAGGACAGAACTTAGCAGAGTTACATTTCAACGATGTTAGGGTTTCTTAAGACAGTGCGTTCATCCAAACACAAATGCCAGGAAATGCATGGGGTACAAGACATTATTGTTATCCCAATCTTTAAGCTGATGCGAAGAATCTTCATGATGTTGTCATGGCGTGTTTCTATGAATAGCCCAAGCATGAAACAGCACGAAGCCACATCCAAGCAGACAACTTTCATGACACATACCAACGATCAACGAACAATTTCCAAGTAGCAGGGCAAAAAGGTTTCTTATGAAGAACCTCATGAAGCGTGAAAGCTCTTCAACATGCAACTATCTCGTGAACCGATGCAAAATACGATCTCATGAGCTGTGGGCAAAAAGCATGAAATGGTGCAGCGGTTTCCGACACTTTAATTGACTATGAAGTAGCAAATCATGCCGAATAAGTAAAAATCTAAGAAATAAATTAAACCTTCTCAAAATTTTAGTACTTGAAATAATCTTTCGAGTCTCAAACTTGCTGATATAACTTGAATCTTACGTAAGAGATTCGTCCACAACTTAACTTTCGTAAATTTAAGAAACAAAGAAGAGAATTTAGATTCGTCATGACTTTCATTGAAACAAACCAATATAAACATGAACATGACTTATACCTTAAGATGAGCTGCTGCCGTACGATATTTTTCTTCTGAACTGTGCTGATATTCTGTCTAACCAAAATAGCCAATTTACTTGATAAGTTATAGCTAAAAATCAGTTTGACACTTTCGAAAACTAACATTTAAATAAACCCTGCGAGACTATGGGAATGTTGTAAGGCTTAAGTACTCTTGCGAGGAGTTCCTCAGACTTGAAATCTTTTTGCACCAGATCGGTTAACTGTTCATACCTGGTTCGACGCGCTCACAAGCTACACTAAACTAACATATTGTACATCAGGTAATGACTGTGCTACACCAAGTGCTTCCGAGGGCAGTTCCTGTTCTTAATTCAAGTTGAAAAGGGGCTTTCGTCCCTACGGTTTATGACTTCAGTCCACGGTTCCAGATCAATAGCCAACTTGCATTTCACTCTGACCTTTGCAATCTGTCACTGTCCAAAATCACGAGTGAAGCCAAACGCTAAAGTCTACTAGACATTATAAGCTTTCGTTCTGTATCTATCGTTACAATCCCGAGCGTGTACATTTCCACCACAGCCCTCTGGTCTCTATTCAGCAAGCTTTTGGCATACATTTTTCACGAGTAGGCTATTATGCAGCTTTCTGAGAACATCAACAAGAGTGAGCGACTTGAAAAGAATCACAAACTGGCATGATGCAGCCATCACGAGCATTTGACAACAAGAAAGCATGTGAGTGAGAATCCCATTTAAGAGGCAATCTGCTCTGATACTGACTGCACTTACCGTCCAAGCATACACACCCTAACTTAAAGTCGCCAATTATAGGTGGAGAAGGTTTTAGAAGAAATTCTGCATTGCACTACGAACGAGCAAACAATCACGACTAGTAGAAATCACGCTGAATATATGAATACTTGTAAGAGTTTCTAGTACTTACCAAAGCTTAAGCCCACACTATCATTGATCAAGATGTAGAATATCCCAATTAACAATCCTAATTTAGTGTTTCCACACATCCTAAATCCTTCATTAGTGCAGCAAGCTCCTCCTCTTCAATCGATACACTCGTTCGGTAGACAGACTGTCCTGCAATGAGCAGACAACAGCTTGCAAGGCCCGCTCTGGCCACGCGTCAATATTTGAAGCAAAATCAAATGTTCTGCGTTCTGAACTCCTTAAAGGACTACCAAGAGCCCAAGCTATGAGTAAACGGCGATAAGGGTTACGTCTTCTGGTCACCACATGAAAATAAGGACTGTAATGTGAAGTAGTTCATCTGCATTGATACGCATTGTAGTTACCAATCACGTTTCCTTCGTGGCTCCTCGTGGCGCTCAAAAGAATAACATTTCATGCTTTCTACGTCAATGACTACAATCAAAGCAAAATGGGGCCAACCACACTCCACGACGTCATCAAAGAAGGTCGAATCAAACGTGGCCAGGCTGCCGTGACCTGTTCATACTAACTTCCGTATTTATTCCCAAAAGCCTACCTCGAATAAAAAAAAGCACAACTCCATACCTTAAATAATATATCCTCGTCAAAGGAAGCCCTCCAATATGCAATGGATTCCCCAAGTCGAACAAACCCTTGTGCCCTCTTTGTCTCTTTCGTAAAAAACAAGGAAAATTTCGACATTTTGAACTAAGAAGATCATTGAAAAACAGTACCTACGTTTTACGGCCCCCGACCCTATCTGCATAGTATGTAAGTTGCGCAACCGTAACAGGTCCAAGCACAGAGCTTGGCACACCAACTACACCACCACAAATTTGGGAGTGACTTATTGGTGGGTGTGACGTCGATCAATCATTCCTCCATCACCAGGAATCAACAGTAGATGTGCCAACTTACCACGTTATCGTTATAGCAGTACGTCCTTGCATCTTGGTATTACAACTACTTCCATTCCTATTATTTTGAGGGAGGGGGATTATAAAAATAAGAAAAGAAAGAACAATCTACTGTATTTCTGATAGATAGTAGTAGTGCGGTGTTTTCCAAACTTGCCCTCATGAACCCTACTTCACTGAAGTCAGAATAAAGAAGGTCTTTCCTTCTAAAATTTCAGCTTCAAAGTACATTTATATGCAAATTGGTAATGCTACTTTCATGTGAACCATTAATGAATCGATTGAAAATTGAAAATTCAAGATACTTGCACAGCATACGAAAAAGCATCTTTCTTAAGCATATTTTCTAAACATTTAAAGATAGCATAAAATAGCGAAGCCGTTTCTTTCTACTACAGACTACAAATCGTCAGAATGGAATACGAAAAGAAGATGAATGAAACCTATATCCAGCAATATTTTTTTAAGTAGCCAATTAGAATTTGGATAATGGATTTGTGGTGGTCAAAACATCCCATGCCATTCTGACGACTTTCTACTCTGAGGAGTGTCAGACTTTAAAAGACCTTGAGTGCTTCATGCGGTATTAATAGTGATCTATACCATGAACAAAGTATTTGCTAAGTTATCCACCTGGTGCTTGAAATACATGACAACTCCCCTTTCCCCTCCCACACGATAATAGCACAAGCAGACTGACAGAAATCTGGAAAGGAACATGGGCCTGTGAGCCTGTGCGATTGTGGGACTGTGGCTCTGTTGTTCTTTAGGCATGTGGACATGTGGGCTTGTTGGCTTGTTGGCTTGTGAACCTATGAGCCCATGCGCCTATGAGCCTATGAGCCTATGAGCCTATGAGCCTATGCGCCTATGCGCCTATGCGCCTATGCGCCTATGAGCCTATGAGCCTATGAGTCTGTGTGACTGCGAATGACTTCAGAAGCATAATCATTCTTTGTAAGAAAACTGCAAATATAGCAGGAAGTCTCAATAGAGAATCTAGACTTCTTCACGATTCCTTATCCTTGGAAACTTTGAAAAGAGCAGGGCCGTGGCCAAAATAAATTTTGCTTACGACGCCATGTATTGCAGTGTAATTCAAACAAGATCGGGGAGTGGGGTTACAAAGGCGCCTTATTCCCTCAATTAGGTCTAGTTTTCAATGAAAATAATGGAATCCAAAACCTCACACTCTAGTTGGTAAGGGGCAGTAGTTTAATGGGAGAGAAGTATCAGTTGATACTACGAGGACCTTGGGTTACATTTCCATTGAGACTTTATATCGATATCAATCTTCAGTTCTTACAGTTCTTCTTTCAGTTCTCTATGACAGAAATATAATTCAACTCAATTGTGAGCCATGTTAGGTTTAAGTGGCCATCAATTTTCAATAATCTAAAAAAGTACAAGTATTTGGAGTTTCTCGAGTGAACCTGCTTTAGCAAAAAGGAAAGAAACTTTCAAGTAGCATGTCAGAATTATGTCCTGCAACCGTGTAACTTTGTCATTTAATCCGTAAGTTGACATATACCATAATTTCTGTCACCACATCGTCTGAAACAGAATAAACGTTAAATATACCTCTTAATGTACCTCAATGACTAATAACGGTTTCTTACACCCATCCTAGCACCTTAAGGTCCCTAACTAGCTCTGAGAATTGGTCCTGACACTTTGTGGACTTTTATAGAAACTTGATATGTTTCCAAGGAGATTGGTATTATTCGTAACACTGTAATATCCGACTTCATGGATGTAATTAAACTACCAACGACGTGCATTGTTCTGTCAGGCGACGAGGTTTGAGCGGGCTCGCTAAACTTTAAGCATCAACTACCACTGGGAACATTAGAGGAAAAGACCATCACAAAAATTCAACACATTAAAGCTCTTTCGACCCCCTAGGAAACTTTTGTCTTTTTTAGAAAGTAGCTTAATTTGTGATTATATATGGAAAGTGTAATATACGATCATATGCCATAACAAAAATGTAATGCTGACCGTTTAACTAAGTACAAGAAAAGACCCCTTATCAAGTCAAATACAGTGTCTGGAAAATCAAACGTTCTGCAGGCCTGCTTCTTTTCGTTCTAGAGGATAGTACTACAAGTATTGCAAATAAAGCTAATTGGGTCTGATGGTGATAGAGTAACGCACTTTAAATCAAAGAAATGTAGGAGAAAAAACCCTGAATCATAAATGGCTATCTAGAATAATATTCTGATGTATACATCCTTAAGGGGAAACCCCTGACAGGCAAACACCTCTTCCAGAAACAGGTCTAGCCACTCATAAAGCGTAACAACATGGGTTTTGGATATACAAACTTCAAGGGAACTTCCTTTCTCGACTACATCCAGCACTAAAGCAAAACAGTTTTTTTATTGTACTAAAAGTTGTCACTGATCGTACAACCACACAGCGACATAGTTTGGCAATCACAAATCAGTTTAAAATTCCCGGGCTTAAAGAAATGACGTATGTCATTAAGGATTGACAAATCACCTAAAGAATCTTCTAGTTCCAGACCACATCGAGGGGTGGGATTATCAAAGACAGCATTGATTGGCTTTAAAATCTGAGCCATCCTTACAAAGGATTTCTATCTCTAATTTCCTTATGAATCAGTAGTGAATCAGAAAACCATGACAACGTGATCTGATTGACAATCTTCAGACGAGATATAGTAAAAGCTCCAATTTAAGCAAGGTTTCTTTGACGTGGAAGTTATTTACTCTTTACAAATCCCAATTAACTATCCAAGTCGACTCACCGTTTAATCGCTAAGTATTTGTGAGATGCTCTTTCTTCGACTTAAAACATCAACAACAGGTTGCCAACTAAGCTTTTCAGTTCAATCGAAAATTCTAGAAAAGGAGAAAAGAACAAGATTGTGTTTGATAGTGCTTTTGATGAGGTTTGAAAGTGATGGGGACAACTCGGTTGAAATGAAAATTGATATAGTGATCATTGTACAAAGACAATGAGTCAGTTTCATTATCGTAAGCCTTTGCTAGGAGTGCTTCGCAAGATAGTTTGTAGATACATAATTAAAATTTGCAATAGAACGAATAACGACAATAAGTCTGATCAGTACTGAATTTCTATACTTCTCTTCTTCTCCGTTACCATACGATGTCTTATAAAGAGGCCAATAATCCTTCAGCTGCCAACGGTGTATTGTTCTCAGTCCTACGACCGCCCTAGTACACATAATCATGTTTAAGTCTGCTTTTTAAATTACTATATACAATTGAAGAAATAGAGCCGCCTAATCACCCCCTCCCCCATGTCGGAGGCCCCTGACAAATTGAACAGCTTTCACCAGCTTGACAATAGATGGGGTTAAATGGGACGGTGGTCGTGTGCCACAAAAGGTTTATTGTAGTTAGAGAAAAGCCTTTATCTGACAGCACCAATATGTACAGCATCGAATTCCACAAAATAGATACATAATAAAAATTCCCCCAAACCAAATCAAAAGAACCCGACATGTTAAACTTTCCTACGTCCATGAAACAAAGTAGCAGATATTTGTCCTGCACTCCTGAAACAAAGCAAATTCCCCCGTAAGTTAACGTAACGCTGACAGTGATGAGTAATACTTTGTGAAAATAAGACGTGACAGTGATAGTGTCGGATTGGGGTCAATAGCTATTTCAAATACCATCTTGATTCCACTTGGCTTGGTCGTGAGCGG
This sequence comes from Carybdea cf. marsupialis auct. non (Linnaeus, 1758), assembly GCA_010016065.2. NCBI lineage: Eukaryota > Metazoa > Cnidaria > Cubozoa > Carybdeida > Carybdeidae > Carybdea > Carybdea cf. marsupialis auct. non (Linnaeus, 1758). Next base: position 12,534 of record JAAAKL020009474.1, read on the forward strand.
GGTGTGCTTCTAATCTGTTTTTTTTCTCGTTCACTTGTTTTGGTTGTTTTTTTGTAAAGTAACTGCGTAAAGACTGCCCCTTGTAACATTAAGGGTCTACCTACAGTGTTCTAACCCTATTTGTGTTCTAAACATTGTTTTGAACCAAAATGAGTATTTCCATGGCCAATTTGACATCACACTGTCTGCGCCCATTTGCATCACATTGCTAAAGCCTTAATGAAGAGTTAGAGGATGGTCGTTAATCCAGAATTTTGGAGTTGCTCAAATGGCATCTCCTTAAGATACTAGTCAGCTTGCTTATTATAAACTTAATATGTTCGCCAATTGATAGAATAGGTTTATTTGTCATTCTTTTCAACAGTTTGTTAGTTTCTTACTCAAGTTGTGGACTGGATAGCTGGTTGTTAAGTTGTAGGGCGGCGTTTAGTTGATTGGTTCATTAGTTTTTTGTTTCACTTTATTTCTGGGCAGACACAGTCGAGCTTAAGTAACATAACCCTCTCAATTTCTCCCTGACCCGTTTCCCTCAAAATATTTTTGAACCTATTCTTGATGGAGACTGTCAAACAATTCAAAAATAATATCCTTTCTAAAAGACAGTGATTGGATGACGCAGCAAAAAGAACAATAAACATACGTCAGTTTTTACGTCATTTATTCCTTCTAGTAATTTGGTTACTGGAATTTGCTTGTTCATCAAGTTCAGACAAGTAAAACATAAGAACTGCTGTCATCTTACTGAGAAAAGCGTTAAATAGAAACAGTAAGTCTATTTAAATAGAAAATAGCCTTCCGTTTCATACATTAACGCCGTGCAGTCAAATAGAGATAGGTTTACGTAATCTCCCAACGAAGAAAGGACCGGAAAAGCACATTGTAAGTTTGGGATCACATGAGTAGCTAAAGCTTCTCCATGAGATCAATTTCTTGTAATAAAAGCACTTTCATGTATAGATATTTAATTCTATTCCGAGGAAGCCTTTATCTAAAGGGGGCCTAGAGCGCCAAACCCCAGTGGAAACCTCCCCCCCTGACGTGCAAAATATAGTATCAAATTTTTTGTGAAGGGAACAAAGTGTATTGATTTTCATAGCCCTTTGAAAATAATTTCGATTGTATTTTAAGTTTCTGCAACAGAGAATTAAAATCCGTATCTTAAGACCTTATGTATAAAGTTTGAAGAGATACTAGAGAAAAGCGAAATTGTCAACACCGGGATTCAGACCCGGGACCAACACATTCACGGTGTGCTGCTCTACCAATTAAAATATGTTGACCCGGTGGTAGCATAGTTCACTTTTCTCTAGTCGGCAGAGTAGCTCCTGATACTCCACCGGTGGGATTCTTATCCAGCTCTACGCAATTCTGGAGGTCAGCCTCTACGTGCCATGTGAATTGACCATGGAAGGAATGTCATCCGGGTCATCATGCTGTCAAAAACCCACTAAAAGTAGAAAGTGTTATAGAGAACAGAGGATTTGGATATATATCAAGAGATTGATAAAATATCGAGATCTGATTAACATTTGATAAAATGATGGAGAAAAAAAAAGAGATCTGTTTAACATTTGATAGACATTCTTTAACTTCTTGAACGGAAAAAATTTCACTAGAGCCCTCAATACCACAAGCAACCATCATATGCCTCCTAGCCAAACAATTTGAAGATATCAGTGTATGAAATAAATACCACTATCACTTTCGTCATGCTGTGATATTACAATGTTGTGAATATTGGGCTACGAATATTTTCAGACAAAACATCATTAATGTTGGATTTCTGGGTTAAAAGGAAAAGTATGAACTCTTCTATTATTTCTCCTTTCCAGTACTTGGCTGGTCTAGCCTTGGATCAAAACAATCAGCAAACTGCACGACCATAACATACCAATGTGAATATTCCTGCTGCGGCTATATTGACTGCAGGAAATGTCTAACTGCTTGTTGATGAACTTGGCAATCAGCTAATAGGACGTAGGGAAAACAAACCGTTACAAAAAACAAACTCTGTACAACCTAGGGTTAACCTAGTGAATGCTGAGTGTCCAACCAATAGATACATAACACAGAGTTCCACTAGGAAACTTCCGCAAATAATTCCAACGGGAAAGTGACATCCTGACAGCTGTTATTAGGTTGAGCAATAGTAAGTTAGCTACTTCTTGGGTGTCAGAGCTGTCAAGAGATTGCCCGTTATTTTCCATGCACGGGAAACGTCGTAGTTCACGTAAAGTTGCATAAGTGTATGTTAAAAATTACAACCATAAACCAGAGTTCTTAGTAGGAACGTAGAACGTAGTTTCTATGAAGGAACTTTAGTAATTGACAGTAATAGATGATACAGAGTTAAACAGTAGTCGCCTTTACAAAGGTGAATGCCAAGGATGAGCACCATGATTATGAAGATGATGATGATGATGATGATGATGATGATGATGATGATGATGATGATGATGGTGATGATGATGATGGTGATGGTGATGATGATGATGATGATGAAGATGATGATGATGATGATGATGATGATG
>JAAAKL020009475.1:2912-15064 GCA_010016065.2 Carybdea cf. marsupialis auct. non (Linnaeus, 1758)
TAATCTTACATCCATTGTCGTGTATACAATGCAGCAGTCATAGCCTAGAAGTCTTACAAGCATCCTTTCTGATTTAGTTGATGCTGCATTGGCATTGCTTGTAAAAGACAACCTCTGATGATCTAATATAAATGGATCAGTGAAGTTTTCAACTCTGAAACAACGGCAAATACTTCACGTTCACTATTGGATCTTAGCATTCAGTATCATAAAGACCTATACATAAACAATTGGTTGCTCACTTGACAACAGTTTTGCATCTTTAAAAGCGTATTAATTTGAACTGTCAGCCACAAAAAGCTTATAATCACTCATAAGTCAAAAATATTTTTGATGGTTTTGTGGAGTTTGGCAGGTTATATAGTACAAACGTATCATCCTAAGTTTCACATAATTGATTTGCCACATTGTATTAGAGGACAGTCATTGTTTATATAAATTGTGTTAAAATGTATCAATTCACTAGCCAGTCAACAACTAGCAATTGACTAGGCCATCAATACGTTTAAAAACACTTATTTCCATTCACTTCCGTCTAGCCTACGTAACAGTTGACTAGGCCATCAATACGTTTAAAAACACGTTTTTCCATTCACTTCCGCCTAGCCTAAGAATCTTCTCTAAATTCGGTCACTGTACGTGTTGGCAGCGGCAGAACTCGCCAGGATATTTCGCTACCTTCACTTGTCCTTCAGCATACCATATGATACTTTTATGCTAACTGGAAAACTTCTTCTATCTGCCTATGTAGGGATGACCTCCTTCGCCAGGGCAGCGCCTCTGCACACATCTTCTATCTTTCACGGATCACTGCTCTTCCGATACCATTATGCAATGGCAATACAGTCGATTTGTAGACCAAGAAACCAAGTAACAGTGTGGTAGAGAAAGTCCATGTTGTTTATGATGTCTACGATCTTTTGTAACGGTGCATAGCTCAGTGAATCAAATGACTCATTGTAATCTACAAAAGGTGAACAAGCTTTGCGGTCAACCGCTGTTAACGTCTTAAGATGCGCCTAGTGGTCCTACAGAAAGTCTTCTCCATTATGACAAGGTCTGGCTGTCACCCAATTCCATCCCCAATTCTCTAACCATTCACGTCAGCACAATGATAAAGAGCAACATGTTGGCGTGGTTCATTTAAGGAGCTATATAGTAATCTGAGCATTCCAGTTGAAGTTAATCTTTTAATTCATGGAACGAAGTTTTGTATCATCCAGTCGCTTCACCAGTTTCACATGAGGTCCTAACACCACAGATTTCTACATGATGATGTTCTTTTGCCAATATTTCATCGCATCCGGCAATATTACCATTTTTAAACTGTCAAATATCTGCAGTGAGATCATCCAATAATGGCGCTAGCTCCTTGGCATTTGAAGACTCATAATTTGGTGTAAGTAACCGACAGGTGACTTGTATAAAAATGAGCTACATTCTTTCTAATAAGATACCGCATTTATTCCAAAGAGACCTACATCAGATAAACCCCTAATTTTGAATGTTTGTTTTGAACTTCTTTCTCTTTTATCGACATTTACCTGTCCTTTATCGTCAGAAAAAGACATTCGTAGCAGATCAGATTTGTCGCTATATGCGTATTTTGCTTTCAGCCAGGAAATCTTTATTGCATTGTAAGTAAGAGATTTTGTATACAAGCCGTCGATACTGCACCTTATTAATAAGTGGAACGCTTCTGTTGTCTAATCCTGACCTTTACCCTAAGATCTTTTAAGACATTCACGGTTTACACCTTAGGCCTTTACAGATATGTCTTCCAGTGACCCTTTATCATCCATTGATTTTAGGTCAACTTTAACGTAATTTGTGTTGCAGTACTATAAAGTGGTGCCTGACCTTACCTTGCAGGCGATCCTGGCTGGAGCTAAGCAACAGTGTCTGGCATTGTGGTGTCATGAAACGTAGCATGATCTTTGCTTGCCGTGAACAGGGTGATGCCGGTGTAATCTGCTCCAGAATAGCGTTTTTTTGTGGTGAGGTAATTAACGTAATTTCGCGTTGCTTCAGTTAACCAGAACAAATTATATCTCCGACGTTTTAGATGCTCAAACAGTGTGTTGGATTACATAAGCTTGTTTATTTTACAAAATTAGGGCTGAAAATCCCCATGCGTACTTCTTTCACCCATGAAAACTCCACATTTACAGAGGTGCTTCTCCCAAATTTGCACTGAAATCACTCGGCAAGGCAAACCAGGCAAACCTCGTTATTTGGCAAAGCACCAGTGGTTGCTTGCACTTCGTTACAAAATTTCTCTACGTCATTGTCCGGAAGGTCGGGTATTGGTGTACACACTTTGATAAAAGTTATAGGATAAGGGGACGTTTTTAACCAGCATGATATTACCCTTTCCGAAAGGTTCAGTGGTCTTGAGGGATCACGATTTCCACTGCTCACCTATAAGGATGATCCTGACACACGTATGACCACGTTTAGGGTGTCATATTTGCTGAGAGAAACCCAAGCGTGCCATTTAATGCTATGCTCAGGATTTAAAACATTACCAAGGAAAAGGGGGAGCTAGTTATGGTAGGGAACACCCACCCCTCTCAATCAATTCTGAGATTTGCCATGTTATTTACAGTGTCACATTAGCTTTCAGAACGTACATTTCAATTTTTGTCATACTAGTCACCACCGAGTGGTCGTCAGGGAGTGAAAGTAATGCGTAAAAATCTGTCTATCTATCTGTTTCTCTGTTTATCTATCTATTTAGGAAGTGCCAGAAGAAGGAAATTAAATTCTGAAAGCTTGCCAAAAGCAAAGAGGCAAAATATGTTGATATCATAAATATTTTAGTAATGCCTTTAACATCGGTTTTAAGTTCATATAGATATAAATAAATCTATAGCAATCCTTGCCAGCACCACATACATTCGTACTTATAGAGTTAGTATGCATTTAATGATTGCTAGTGTGTCTACCTGACCTTATAGGTATCTCCCGATAGACCGTGAGCAAATCAACTATTTCAGAATCATGAATGTTCTTCTGTCTAGATGAGGTTCTCGAATTAAGAACAAATTTAGCATATTTTCTTAGGACAGCTCTTTTGTTAAGTATATTTAAGAATGGGATGGGCAAGCATGGAGTTGAAAAACTGAAATTGTAAAGTAGCTTCGCTACAATGATTAAAATGTAAGTAGCTTTACGGGCTAAAGTAATTAAACGTTATAAGCAATTTTGTTATGTGAAATTTTTTAAATTTGAAGAAGCTTCGTTGACCGACATGCTTAAATTTGAGCCAAAATCATGGGCTGGAATATTAAATTGTGAGCAGATTTCTGCGCTAAGATGATTTAAATTGAAGGCACTATCGTGGGCTACTGTATGATAAATTTTACACCGGATTTGCGGGAAATAGAACAACTGGCAGCTTATTGAAGAGATAAAGGGTATCAAATATTTAAACTGAATTATGGAGATAGCTTACGTCTGAGCTTACTTGCACTTCCACAACGACAAGTGTTGAAGTAAACGAGAACGCAAAATTACCGATCTGTATCACAAATAGTTGTAAGACCCTCGTCGACACCTAATTTAATCTGCTGAGACACGCATCAAATCTTGTGGACATTTCTTCACGAAGTGCTTGCCACTATTCAACCACATCGATCTGTTAAAGACCTCTGTGACATGACCACCTATCAATTCTTCGAAAAAATGTGGTCATGGCACAGGCTCTCTACCAGTAATATCTCATAATGGCCAAGAACGATTTATTCTTCAAATATGGAGACAGATACGAGTGAGCTAGCTAGCCGATAATAACGGATGAAACAGGTGTTCCAACTTAAAAGCACAAAATAATAGGAAAAATAAGGGATTGCGAAGAAGAGCTTGCACGACTACGTTGCGACTGAACTAGTTATACTCGTACTATATAGTTGCATCACAATTTCACGATCTCTAAGCAAACGTTTTACAGTCATAGAAGCATTATAAGATCACCAGGTAATGATTTCATAACCCAAGGTAGGCCGATGCAGCATGGCTATTGTAATAATCTGACAATTTCATCAAGGACGCAAGCTGTTTTCAAGGTTCTAGTTGTATGTATCACAAAGAATATCCATACGCTGTGATTGAGCTTAACAAAACATTGTACATTTATAGTCGATACAAGGTGGAATCAAACATCTTTAATATATATTTGGTTTATTTATCAGAGCGTTGATTGCCTTGTTAGAAAAAACTGGTAAAAATAGACTTCGTGTTTTTATCGCCGACACATAGATAATGGAGGCTTCACAGTGTGGCTAACTCTACCATTGCCTGACAACAAGAAGGGAACATCGATTTCATTTCGACTTTGTCAAATGCTAAGCCAATGCGAATCGAAGAGAAAATCTTGGACATATCACTTTTTATGGATGAGCGCAAGGAACTTCTTACTGATACACCAATCTGTGACTGCAAGGTATTACTGTCATCGAAAAATAACGAGCTGCTCTTGGCCAACTGTACACTTAACAGGTGATGTGTTATCACATAGCAAAGTAAAGAAGGGACCGCACTGTGCAGCTTGAATATCTAGACAATCATCTTCTGAGCTCACCTACGGAAATCATGCTTCTCAAGGCATACCTCTCTGTCGACTTCAGTTAAAATAAAGAAATTCAAAATAATTGAATCCTACTGCAAGCCTACATCTGTGATCAAGCTCAACTTAGACAATCATTGCACTATCAACTTGGCAATCGGCAAATCGAATATAAGGATGATATCGTTTACCCTTCATCAAAATAGTTCAGATATCGTAATGAAAGATGTGTTATGGAGATTGACCAGAAGCAAGAACTTCTTCCGAATTTTGATGGCAAATAGACGCATCTCCTGCAATCACATTCACAAATTTAATGAGTTTACAATGGAGGCGTAAGCTAACAGCAATTAATTTCTTGCAGACTAACACCGTTTTCGACTGACTCTTTTATCAGAAGACCTTTTACAGCGACCGTCAGTAACATTTATTCTTTCATGCTCCTTTTCGATAAATTGTGCACATACTGCGGTCATTGTCGACGATCAATTTGTGTGGGTGAAGTACTCTTGTCCAACGAAGTATCAACTTTCCCGATGAAATTAAGTCAACGATCATAACAGTGGTATGTACTCTCTTTTAAAATCAGCTAGCTAGATTTCTACATTAAACGATTGTCGTATTGACTATTCTGGCTTATCTGGCACCGATATTTTAGGTAGAACTACACGCACTTAGCTTTTAGCAGGGGAGCAGACCAGAGGAAGTTTTGCAAGTTCTCCATCTGTTCATCTCCTATCCTATCATAGCTGGCATAATTCATGTGACGGCAAAGCAGACTCCATTATCACCCTATCACTTTGGCAGAACAGGTGCTGTTTGTCAGAAATTCAGCTTTGACGAACAAGCCAGCCGTAAAAGCTCTAAAGAAAAACAGACCTCAACTGATTCTGCGGGCTTCAAATACGTTGGGTCACGACATTATAAGATCGTAGAGAGACGATTACAACAGGTTCAGAAAGAGCTTGTTCTATTTTATACGTGAACTTTAAGAAAGAATTTGAGTGTACGCATAAATCAAACGTAGATGCGATTGCTTTTGAGTTCTTGTCTGTTTTTGTTGCTTGAGATGGGATTTGTAAATGAGCAGTGACGATAATGGTGATACGGGCCATCAATCTTTCTTAGACTGAAGGAACTAGGAAATATCTGTGAATAATGACAAACGAAAAAACTGATACTGTCAAGAAACGTGGGCAGAAACGAAAAGGTAACGAGCCTACGAAAATTAACAAAAACGGTCATCCAAAAACAGCAAGAGACGTAAATCACAGAGGAAAGAATGTTGCTACTGAGAAAACGCACTCTCACAAGCCAGGACCTAAGTCCTTGCATGAAAATACCACAAAATTATCCAATGAAAAGCAGAAAGCAACGAAAAGTGATAACGGGTCTCCGAAACCGGGAAAAAGAGAAGTAGGTGACACAAGAAGTGATAAAGCTATGGGAAATGGTTACATAGTGCCATCAGACTTGCACCAACCAGTTCGACGTAAAAGGAAAAAGGGGGGCTTAAGTGTGACAACCAACTTAAAGGAAACGAAAGGAAACCATAAGAAATGTAGTCGATCAAACGAAGAAGAAAAAAACAAGCGCAGAGTAGAGGTGTCTAGTCCAGATACTAAAAGCCCGATCGACGATAACTGTGGAAACCTAGCTGGCAGAAAACCAATCTTGACGGGAAAAGCAAAGATAATCAAAGAGGAATCACAGGACGATTTATTGGACAATTCCGAGGATGGCTATCAAATAGGAGAGCATCCGACACCTCTTTCATTTCAAATAAAAACCGACCATAGCCAAAAGGACGATAATAACGACAACGCAACTTGTTTCCCAGGTTCTTCTTGGGTGGAATCGAAAATCATGGAAAGTTCTAGTTCCAATCATATTGAAAATGAAAAATCTTTCGAGACTGATTCTAATGAAGACTCTAGTAAATATTACACTGAAATGTTGTATGATTTAAAAGATGAGAATACCTTATCTGGTGTTCTCCAGACACGTAAGAGAAAATTCAAAGACATCAACAAGGGTCAATACAAGAGACGGTTGATAGCTAACGCTCGCGAAAGAAACAGGGTTCATACATTGGGAAGAGCCTTCGAAGATCTGAGAAGTGCTATTCCGAGCTTTTCTGAGGATCAAAAGCTGTCCAAGCTAACAATCCTCAAGCTAGCCATCAGCTATATTTCAGCGCTTGATAATCTTCTTCGTTACAATGAGTCAAGTCAGGCACGCCTTCTTTTCGCAGCTAATGTGGAAGACTGTACTACAGCATTGCAAACGGAATATGGTAGAGCCAAGCGGAAATACAAGGGGGAAAGCAACTGCGGGCAGTATTAGAGGTACAGAAGTAATCGTGGTATGCGATTCTTATCTCCATCGACAAGACATTGGAAGCTTCTTGGTTTCATTTTAAATCAGTTTATACGGGGAAGAAAACTGTGTACATAAAATGGTTGTGATTCGATAAATTGGATAGGATATGGGGCTTTTTGTAAGACGCAGATATCATGTCCTTAAAAAATTATGTGTAACACTGGTTGTTTTTTTGTTTCTGTACTCACTTTGGCAATTACTTCCCTCTCAAGGAGACATTCCATAATCATACCAACGTACCGGCATACAGTCTCTATAATCTACCGATGTGCCGACTAACACGTGACCAGCGCCTTTTTAAGCGACTACTAGTTTCTAGCGATTATTTTCTTCTCTTATTTTCTAGCGATTATAGTCCTGAAAATGAGTAAACCGAGTTTTTTGACAAATGATAAAGTTCGATGATAGCATTTTTAACTCTATTGCTTGCAGCATTGATTATTCCATGAGATGTTGTTTCACGTTAGATTTAAACGTGATACGATGCGTTGATTACGATAATGGAAAGTTTAAAAATAAAGAATCACGCTACTATAGCAAGAATGGAGACAAAAGAGAAATACACTGGTGGTGGGCAAAAGCACGTGGTCACGGTACAATCCAAGAAAAGGGGAAGCTTTGCAAAGATTAAGATAAAAGTTTTTATATAGGAGGGGTAGAGGGGGCAAAAATGTTTAACAGAGATGAGGAATAAAGGTAACACAAGTACGGGAAGAAATGAGTTTTAGGAAAAAATCGAGGGGCATAGAGAGCAAGGAATGGGAGTTAATGGACGAATATGCTTATATTCACTTACATACAGTGGAAGATGAAGAGTTAACAAAAGAAGGAAAGTAGAAAAGACTGGAACTAGAAGGAAAAAATAGATAAGGGAGTCGGCGAGGTGGCATCACGTTTCAACTGCCTTATTGTTATTGCCTGTTTTGTTCGCCTGTCGGTACTTTCGTCTACTTCTTTTCATGTATCGGCATGTTTGCTAATCTTACGTCACCAGGTCGGGGTATTGCCTCGGATTGCTTGTGTAACAATCTTTATAACATGATAATTATAAATCAATTTGCAATGCATCAGATAATCTTAAAGATACTTTACCCACTGCCGTACCTTCCTCCTTCTTGAGTATACATCTAATTTGTATAATAATTTCAAATCACTTACCATCAAATTAGAGTAGTTGTGATGATGATGATGATAGTGATGATGATGATCATGACGATGATGATGATGATGATGACAGTGATGATGATGATGATGATGATGATGATGCTGCTGCTGATGTTGATGCTGATGTTGATGCTGATGTTGATGCTGATAATGATGATGATGATGGTGATGATGGTGATGATGGTGATGATGATGATGATTTGATGATGATGATTATAATGATGATAATGATGTTGAGGATGATGATAATGGTGATGATGGTGATGATGATGATGGTAATGATGATGATGATGTAGTAGACATCAACAACAAGTTCCCCGCTTTTTCCGGGATCACCCTCTCCACGACATGTGATTTAAGTATTAAAGGACTCCCATCCAACCAATCAATTTGTCCAGAACCCATTGAACAGGGGTTAGTTCCCTGGTGTTCCCACGCTTTCTCTCGTATCCTTTGAGACTTATCGTTTCAAACTCACTAATCTAAACGAGGCCAATTTGTATAAACCTGAAAAAAGCCGCTCTAAAAACAAAAGAAATATGTTTTTTCCCAGAGAAATAATTAGCAACTTATTTAAGAGATCAAAAGGACACTTCATGCACCTGTCTCTTGTCTGTGAATAATTATACAATATATGAGTAAAACTAGGATTTAAAAGATTCCAGTCTAAAACCCTTGTTTAAGCAGGTTGAATACTCCGTCCCTACTCATAATCAATCAGCAGACGTACTTCAGCAAAAATAACATAGAAATTAAGCCTATAATAGAAAATCGAAAAAATTTATTTCAACGAAGCCACTGACAAAAAACATCGCAGAAAAGATCGTGAATAAATCCTTTTTCACGTAGGAGAGGATTCGGACTGAGGCCAACTTCTGTATGATGGTGACTGTCGCTAACAATGACCCAAGGCTTCCTTAAAGTGACACAATTGACTGACGCAATTATGTTGAAAATGGAGGCACTTTAACTGAATTAAAATCTACAAAGCAATTCTCAAAGAATTTCTATCAATCTAAATGATCTGTCAACCATTGTACATTGAAGTAAAATCACGACAGTAATTAACACATCAGATGTATTTCTTACTCTAGTCCCAGTCGTGTCGTATGTGGATACACTTTCAGAGACATTTTACTTATACAGACTGATCCCCTCCCCTGATCCACCTTTCCTATTTTCGTCCAAGAAGGAAACAATAGAAACAAGCCATAACCCGGGGCAATGATTCCAGATTGCAGGAGGGGGGTGGTAATGTCCCGGTAAAGAAAATGATATCATTTGCTAAAGTTATTCGTCAGGTGGCGCAAATAAACTCTTCCACGACCATCCAGTTTGTTCAAGAAACTGCACGATATTTACTCCAAAAAGACAAGGACCAAATAAACCAAATCAGGGCTAATTTGAGTTACTGTGAAGCCATTCTGTGATATTGATCTGCCGTTTTACGCCTTCCTTCATCCCTTATGAAATTGACACAGAACTCAAACTTACAGTGGCTGATAATTAACAATTGTTATCGCTCAACCTCGCCGATCAAAGACTACTCATTATGTAACCGCTGTGCCAATTTTTGTGTGACGCACAGCAGTACACAAGGTCAGCAGTAGTTTGATAATTAATTATGTGATGATAATAGTTATAATCGAGTACAAAATCCAGATACTGTTGTTCCTACAAACCAATCGATAAGCCTACATGTTGAGTTTGTGACGGCATTTATTCTAAACTTAAGACTCACTTCTTGTTATGAGACATAACTAGAGTGCCTGATATAATTATCGACACTTACAATCATACAAATACGGGACGCAAAATAACAATGTGCTGTTGTACATCCCTAAAGTAAATGCCGGTTTCTTTTTAAAGATCGTGCATCCTTGAAGATGCAATAATTTTTAAAAGCCTTCGGTATTGATATACGCAGAGCGCATGAAAACGAATTAATCCTTAAGTCCTTGAAGCATTTCCTTCCTTAATTTTGTCTTGCTGACGGCCTGATAGTCTTTCTACTATTTCCAATCTTTCATTTTCTCATACTAATTTCAATTATATCATCTTCCTATAATCATTCTCGCGACAACCCACTCACTAAAATTTGAATGAAAAATGTTTTAATCTATACCTCATAGTCTAGGTGATTGTATCGTAATTTAGGCCTGAAAACTGCTATTAAATATAAGGTTCAGGGCAAGAAAGAAACTGAATATCTTGCCTATTCTTTAAGTTTAGGTCACCCGATTGATACTGTGCACGGTTTTAAGCACCTTGCGTAGGCGCCATTGCCTTCCCACCATTTAAGTCAAAAAGAGCACTTTCTTGCTTTGTTGCACGTTTTAGACAGACACTGGTCATAGCAAAAATCTGGAGTAAAGGTTGAACTACTTCACGTACAATTTTAAAGAAATGACAGGAATGAAATACGTTGATATAAATAAAATTATAACGTTACTCTCAAGTTTCGTACCATCGAAGTAATGTTTTCTGCTTCACCAAATATTTTTCACTATCCAACTTGTCATTATACCTTATTAAATTCTGTTTTGTAGTATGCATTCTCCTTCATCTTGCATCTAGCGTACTTACTACAATCCATTTTTACCACAGATATCACATTTTCAGGACGGTGTTTAAAACACAATTTTTTTTAACCCACAAATTTCCAGTTTTCAGCGATATTCTCACAAACTAAAGCACTATCGCTCTATTTCTCGGTGTTTCTAAGGTGACAAGATGTTTGAGAGAAAACAGAGACCACAGGTGCTCGTCCATCGATCAACCTCAAAGGTCAGCATTCAAATCAAATTCGTTAAAGAGCATGCGCATTTTCCGCAGAATTTCGTATGCATGAACTCTGTGAATAGGCAAACAAATTCGTTGTCGGTCGAATCACACCTGTCCAAAGACAGATGTTGGTTATTTGTTGGCTATAGGGCATTGTTGTTTGAATCCTCACGCTCGGAATAACAAAACTACTAGACCATGTTTTGTCCTTTTCGACCTGTAGGTTTTGTGTTTTCAATACACTGCAACACGTTTGCAGTGTATAACGAAACAGTGAGAATTAGAAGGTAAACAGTTTCAAAAACAATTTTTGTTTTCAAATCTAAGAATTTTCCTCGCTGCTTATGTGTTTCTTCTCTCTGGACAACATTTCAAAAATCACCATCTTAATCTCTCTGTTGCCAAGAGATACGATATTCTGAATATCATGTACCTTGCCGCTTTTAACTTCTTGTTTGAGTCTAAACTTATGAGCAATTGTTGGTAAGCAAGGTAGAGTCGTATACCCAGTATGGTGTCTGAAAATCCGTACTTCAAATCCTGTTCCAACAAGCAGATGTGAACGGACATCAACATGACGTTACTAACAAGTTTGTTTATGAGAAGTCAGTTGTTAAAAGGGAGCTCAAAACCACGCAGATGTTAACTCATAGCTGCATTTTCAGCACAGAGAAGAAAGGGCCTTAATCCTAGATACGCAGTCTTGTGCATGGGAGTAAAGGCCTCAAAATAGTAACAATGCGAACAATTAGAGTGTGATTGTTGTATAATTTAGAATTATACTAGTACAGTAGATCTTCCTTAATCGTAATTTATAAATTTAAGTTACGGAAAACGTTTTCATGTAAGCAGAAAATTCGGATAAACGAGGATGATATTTTCCCGCTAAATATACCATTTTTTTACCAGATATCTCCGATAAGAGCAATGAACATGCCTCAAGGTATTTTGATTATCCAAAGAGAATTAAGAAAAATGTTGTGAGCCACATTGAAATACTTTAATTTATGCAACCATTTCAACATAAGGTAGCAAAATAAAGTCGCTAAATCCAAAGTCATTTTGCTGCCAACACGCCACCTCGTCCCTGATATGCGCCAGTTTGACACTCAAAGACAGTGTGAGCACTATTTATTTTTCGAAAGTATTTTAAAAGTTTGTTGATGGTACAGAATAACAAAACTGCACGAAATAGCGAATTCATTTTATACTTAAAAGCTTTTTTCGTCTGGCACTCCTCAGAGTATAATTCGTC
>JAAAKL020009476.1:0-15063 GCA_010016065.2 Carybdea cf. marsupialis auct. non (Linnaeus, 1758)
TGTAAGTAGGCATATAAGCTTGTATGATTTGAATAAGCAAACATTTTTTAACTTGTAAATAAATATTCAGCTTGGAATAACTGTCCGCTGCCAGATGAAGGAATGTAATTTCCGAAAGCTCGCGAGAGCAAAGCCACACTGTGTTGTTTTTATAGTTGTTTTTAGTTTATGGCTTTTATATCTGTTTTAAGTGACCTATATACATATGTTATCTATAGACTCAAAAAATACACTTCAATTCAAAGCTTTCGATATTATCTTCATCTTCAACAGTCATGAACTGATGAAGATCATATCGAAAGCTTTGAATTGAAGTGTATTTTTTAGTCTATTTTAATCTTTATACACAGACGGATATGTCGGCTGTTTGACTATTTATTTATGTTATATATACATATATATATGACATATGTATATACATATACATATATAAACTCATTAAACATGAAGTGCTTAGGGCGCTGGCCCAGATCGAACCCAGGATCTCCCACATCGAAAAAAATACCTAAATAGTGAAATAGTAAAGTGGACACACCGGGTAGTCGATCCAGAATCCTCACCGCCACCAGCAACCTTATTTTTTGTTCTTGCTGTTAGCTTCATCAGTGCCATCCATTTTATATAAGTACTCAGGCAATTATTTATGAAAATAGTGGGTATGCCCCCTTAAGATGAGGAAAGGAAAATTTCAAAAGGAATTTGAACGAGATACAGTATATTATGACTGGCATGATAAAGATAAGGAACAGGGGAGGTTTGAAACATTATTTGATGTTAATTATAAATAACCCCAAATCCAACTTTGAAGCTTATTTCGGAGTATAGGCCTACTTGCCGAAGCTAGTTGCATAACCAGTGGGGATGGTTTAACTTGTTAGAAAAGGAACTGGTCTTTTCAAAGAAAAATCGGGGTGGGAGGTGGGAGGTGGTATTACCAGTCTTGTTTTTGTTTTCAGAAACAGCGAAATATGGATAAGGCCTGCCAAGGAGTCCAAGAAGCACATTTGGACGGTGAAAGCGGCATTTTAAAATGGAAATTTGACCAAATTGGGTGTGCCTTTTTAAGACTGTCAAATATCCTAAAAGAACGATGAGGTTTTTCCTAAAGAACAGGGATTCACCTATAATTACGACAATCAGTTGTCGTTTTGAGGTTATGTCTGCTCAGTTAAAAATCTCCCTTAATGTGGTTTACTTTGCTTCTTACGAAGGCTGACCAGAGATTATGGAACCCATAATCTCTGGACTGACTAACAAACTGGCAAATGTGAAGACTTGGTGAAAACAATTCCACGAAGCTGTAAAACTCAACTCGTTAAATTGTGAGGGGTGAGGAGACTGCTCTTCTCCTTAAAGTAGTGTCAGATTAAAAATCAAACAACTTGAGCAGGTCTACTCTTCCCGCCCAATTTTTAAAAACTATCTCCACGCATCCGATTTCAAGAGGATCCAAATAGATCCGATCTCGTCTAAATGCATGTCAATTTTGGTTCCGTACCCGTTCAATTACATATAAGCAAGAGTGTAAAATGAAGACCAATTTGCTTCTAGTCCGTCCTCGGGCACCTTAAAAAGCTGGCCGTGCCAACACCCTCCGTGACATGTTATCGGTGTTAGGATGCAGAATTTAGCATTTGAACAAGAACTTGAATAATGCTTCGTCAGGGTTGTGTTGGCCAACTTGAAGATAAGCGACATGAAATTTACAAACGCTGCTGATGATAATGCATTAGTGTAGACACTTAAAAGAACTAAAACCTAAACGGAGCGTTGACTGACGGATCGACTACTGAAGGATACTTCTCTGCAATACACACATCTGAAAGCGAGCAAAGCCATTTAAATTAAGATTTCTCTCAAGTCACACAATGTGTTTTTATCACGTTTCGTGACTTTCCTATTAAGTGTTTTGTGCACAGACAAGCTGAATCAAATGGATCGCATTCATTTCCAATTCTTCTGTGATGTGATTGTTACAAATCTCCATGAGTGTATTTATGAACGGTGACGCATTTGATGAGATTTCTTTCCTGCTCTCTTCTTTGTTCCATTGTAAATACACCTATATTACATATAAATAAATAAAGTTGACCTTCAATAAATTTGGAATGAGTCTGGTATCATTCCTTAGTTATGGGATTCAGATTGGTTCGTAAACGTATTTCCTGTAATGGCTGAGCACATCGTTACAAATTATTTCCGGTAAGAGGAGACTTAAATTTCCTTCAGTTCTTATCGTGATTTCTAGGATTCGACTATACAAATTCCTCGCATCAACTAGGTTAGTTCAGTTAGAATGTATCCAAGGGTACACCACATCGAACAGTGGTCGCCTTCCTTGTAGCTGAAATTACTGCTAAGAATTTTTTCTTGTGGTTTGTTGGTGGTACAAAGCAATAAAACTGCACGAAATAACGAAAACAGTTTAGTACTGAAAAGCTTTTATCGTCTGACACTCCTCAAAGTGCAAAACCGTCAGAATTGAGATAGGAAGAAATCAATAAAACTTATACCAAATTGATACCTTACCTTGACCCATACTTTATTTACTCAACGGGTGCGATACTTTTAAAAGGTAACCTGCTTTCTATCATTGGGAGTGCATAGGTAATGCGCAGAGAAGACAAAGGTTTGTCTATGAGGTTATAAGCGACGTTGTAACACTCCAGACCATTCTCCGTTCTTGGCCATGGTGCGTTTTAGCTTTGCTCTTGACTGTTGGAGTCTAAAAAAGGCCTGCATATTGAAGGTAGGTCCTTTTCATTACATGGAGCTTGCTTTGTCACTCTAATTCATATGTAATTTGCAAACTTTTGTAAACTACTATCCATATTAGTGTCATTGCATGATGAAGTACTTTCATTTCGAGTGACTTTGATTGAGAGAATGTAGCAATGCAATCTAGTCCAGCTTGAGTATTCTGGCCTCTGAATCATCAAAATAGTATAGAACCAGGTCAAAACAGGGGATGGTTTAGAAAGGATGGTCTGTAACAAGAAGACGTCATTAGGCTATCTTGCTGAACAGTCTTCTTTTTAGCATAGGAAAGTAATATTTCAGTCAACATTTGTATAGTAGCTTGTAGCAATAGAAACATAGGTTTAGTGTAGGCTGGTTCACGCTGTGAAAGACTCCGGAGATTTCTTTCGATAGTTTATCAAGCAACAGTCAAACCTTTAAGATATTATGATGGCATGATTTAGTAGCCTACTCCAGTATTTAATAATAAAACGTTTTACAACTTACTAAGTGCAAGGACACTTATGGACTATCTTATTCAGATCAGTTGATCTGATCAGTCGAGTTACAGGTTTTGTATGTTTGCATGTTTAGTATAATCGTCATAGTTAAGTCAGTATACTTAGTCTTTGTAATTTTTTCCTAATTATATTCATTCTTATTAAATTCAGTTGACAACCGTACGATAGAAATTGTATGGCTGAGTTTAATATCTTCAATGATACATTAAGAATGGAGTAATTATTTGCATGAGCTGGCTTTGTACAAGCGCTGTCACAGTCGAGAGCGAGCCTTTTTCATGTACGTTATGGAGATCTTTCTCGCACGGACGCTAAATGTCAATACTGGCATTATCAAAAATCTCATCCTCCGCTTCACCAATTTTCTACCTTCTTTTATAACGCTCAATAGCCTCCTTGACTTATTAGCTCAACTTGCGTGTTTTTACCAACAATTCTGTCTCCATGGCACAACTAGTAATACTACGGTATCTAGGATGCATCATGTGTACGTTTTCGATTTTTAAGGGGAATCATTGTCACCCTCATATTTCAAAGACTCATGTACTATGGGACTCATATAAGATCTCAAATCTGTTTCATATTCCGGAGCCGCCATTAGTAGTACTAAAAGACTACTCAGTGTTTACTTGTAGTGACAGATAAATCTATAGACAGAATATCTGAATCAATATAAATTTTAAGAAAATCTCAAGTGTACCTTCAGTGGTCAGAAACTTTTGGTATTTTCTTAATTGTACTGACCTGAAAAGCCTCCGTGAATTATTTTTGCCGTACGTTGAGTGTACTTCACGTATAAACGTGTAAAAGAGCTCAAAACTGCTGCCGTCAATAATTGCCTCTTTCTGGAAAAAGTTCATTAAAAAATCACGTATAAGAGTCAAGGATTCCTTGAAGCAGAATGAACAAAATAACAAAAGATGTCAGACCACTGGAGGTACATTTTACATGATACAATCCTAACGTATTATATATAACTCCAAACTATCCAACTCCACTTTACAATGCAGTCTTAACTTAAATACTGTCTGTCAGCAGGAAGTGGACTCGTGCTCAGATGTGGCCATGCACGGACACGAGAAAGTCCAAATTACAAAAAGTTCATTTCTGTTCTCATCTTCCGTATTTTTCTCAAATATATTTATGAATACAAGCGAGCAACCAAAACATCAACATGGTAGACTTCTTTTACTTGAAAGAGATTCTAACTATGTTACTAAAGCTTACGACAAATTCCAAAACTCCAAACATTGAAGATAATTATTAAGAATGAACTCTAAATTTCCAAAATCGGAAACTCTAACCCTTAAGTCGAAAGCGCTTCACTGAAATATAGCCATCGGAGAAAGCTATCAGACGTTGCTAGCGCCCAGACTACTTCCAGAATGACTGCCTAGCTCTCTCCTTTAGCAATATACGATTTTCAGCCATTCAATAATCGAGGCAAACTTTGCATCCTGTGTCGTCTTTTGCATAGAGGAAGAAGATGCCTCTTCTACTTTGATGACAGTAAATATTTTCTCAACTATAATCTATTTCCCTTTGATATGTTTGGCAGGCAGGATGTTGTCGAGAGAGTATGTCTCATGCAATTTGTCTTGCCCCTCACATTTCCAATTGCAAAATCAAATTGAAGTAGCTTTAGCAATACTTTACTCATACAGAAACTGACAAGATCTTAACCTATGTCATTTAACAAAGCTACCTAGACCCAGTGATCAGTTTCCAATTCAAAGGACGATCCTTTGTGGAGATATTTAAACATTATTACAATTTATTACAACTATGGCTCCCACGTTTGCATACTAACTTTCCATCTTGGATGAGGCAATGTTCCCTCTGGCACAATAATAGTTTACACTTCATCAATAATAGACCTACTAAGTCTATGGTTTAAACCGTTGTATAACCCATGACTATCACTTTGTAACTAGATTTGTCTACTTCTTTTAAAACTTTTAAATTATGCAAAAACAACACAAGACCAAATTTCATTCATAAAAATGATTTGGGAGATGCAATGTATAAAGTATATATTTAGGCAGGGGTTGTATAAAATTGCTGCAGTACACAGGGAGAAGGGGTTCAAGGTTCTTTTATAATTCCACGGACTTAGAACTACTGTGCAGCCTGCTCTATTCAGAGATACCTTCATCTAGTTCGATTTAATGAAAAACATGTTTAAAGACTAATAAGCTGAACACGTTTGCATCACCTATCCCTGCAAGTAATACGTCTTGACTACGAAGGGACATTTTGCATCGACAAGCTGTTGCTTCGCAGCCCTTGCATCAATCACAACAAGGATCATTTTCTATGACAAACCTTTATCAGCTATCCAGAATTAGATGTTTCTTTTAAATTGGTTAGTATAACGTCTCGTCAAATATACAAAGATACAAAGATACCAAGATGCCAAGATGCCAAGATGCTAAGATAGAAACCCATTCAGAGATCTCTACGACAACCATGCATCGTACGATGACGATGATTGAAAAGGATTGCCAAACATGACTACAGTACTCCAGTATGCCATGAATATGATTGTTGTTATGGTCTCATATAGAATATAGTACAGTAACATGTGAACAGAAATGTCAAAGAAAATGCTTAATTTTGGACAGTAGCCGATTTATGTAATCTTCTAATTGAAGATGTTAAAAATGTTTTACTTTGCATAAGTTATATGGAATGCCTTTAGAGACACTGATGAATAGCATACTTTCATTATTTTTAACAGAGACCTGGTCAGAATTGCATGTTTGGAGGCCAAAATTACTGCCTTGCTTGGGCTGCAAGGCGACTTACTGGCAGTCTGATACTTATGATGGTGGCTATTTTGTATGCCATCATGACTGGCACAAAATTGCTTGCAAGCGATTTTCCATTTCTTTGGATATTGTTCAACACTCATATCCATCTTTAGAGAGGCTAGAATATAACAGTCTAGAATTTTGAGTCTTGTGGTTAAGGTGATTTTTAGGTAGGTTACAAAAATGTTTTTCATTCTGGAGAAAAAATATGTTTTGCAATAGATACTCTCCTATTGTTTTCACTGTCGCACCTCCAATCTGATGTAATCCGGTTTCCCAGATAGTTAAATCTACTCATTTGCTTCAGACTGTTACTATGAACTTTGATGTTTCACATCAGAATCAATATTCTTTTTTGTAACAACGAGACATACAGTCCGGGGCGTGGCCAGCCGTTTCAAATTGGAATGGGAGGGGGGTCTTATCCGAAAATCGAATTTAACGTTGACTAGAACAATAGACTCTCTTTGAAAAGGACACTACTCCGACAACGAGGCAAAATTCATTTAGTTCGCCTCATGAAAAGTTCGATGCATTGACCAGGTCTATGAGGGATTTACTGCAAACTCGAGCAAGCTAGACACTTCACCTTTAAACCAAGTCATAATGACAAGAATCATGATGTCAAACCACTTAAAACTTATCCTCAGTATTGACCTCAATTTTAAGGTCAGATTTGGACTGATTACGAGATCGACTCTCCGGAGAATTGGGGGGACATGTCTCCCAGTTCCCCCCGTGGCCACGCAAGTGCACTCAATTCTTTTGACGTATGCCATAATGGGCAGCAAGGATTGAGACAATGGAAAAGTGTTGGGAGCGGGCTAAAAACTTTCAACGAGAAAGACAGACTGGAAAATCGATAAGGCTGAAATTGTGAATTGGGAAATGGCTCGCAGTGGTTTGCGCCGATGTAAGTGGCCTACGTGATGGCCGTGCTTGCTTCAGCAACAAAATTATAAATGTCTTGGTTATTCACCGCTGTTTCTGACTAAAAGGGGTTATGAACGTCAAGATCAGGTTGATCAAAATTTACAGTATGGTTGCTCTTGGTATTTTTGAAATACTCCGATATCTTTACATGACAATTTGCCCTGATTTTATTGTGAACGTTTAATTTAACCTTAAATATGTCGCTTCTATAAAATAAGGTATAGTAAGACGAGCTCCCACTCCGGAGGCACAAGCAAAAACACGTGTGTCAACTTACTGTGCTTGGGTATATAGATAGTATGAGAGAGGCGCTTTAAAGATAGCTGCTTTCTTTCGCCATTTCAATATATCTGAATCTATGTCGTCAGTAGGTAATTTAGCAAAATTCATATGCGAAATGCCTTTCTTTTTGTTCTGAAAATATAATTTGACATTTGGCAATTTTTCATATTCTATAGAATCCGTTTACAAGAGAGAGTCAGTTTGCCAGCCCTATGTGGTGTAGTTCTCCGTTCAACATAGTTACGTTCTGCTGTACTGTTCGATATAGTGTATTACGTCTCTGAATTATTGTTGAAGATAAACTAGTAAGGCAAATGGACATATTTTTTCAATAAGAATTTACTGTTCCTGGTAGAAATGTTGTTAAGTAACAATGTCGTGGCCAGCCTGGGGCACGTGGGGCACCTCACCCCATAAGAACGCTCACAAAATATGCCATACAAACCTTGCATATGCTAGACACTAAAACATTCCTCAAAATTAGGTGGAGGGTCTCAATGCAGATTTAACTGGTCACGCCCTTGTTTCTTAAGTAACATAGAGTGAGAAATCCATATGAGTGCCTTTCACACGGCACAAGAGATGTATTGCATGCATGGTCATGCTGGCACAATTGTTTCCCATAGCCACTGAGGCAACAATAGTCAACTTTATCCAAAAGGGAGGAATTGAAAGGAAAGCCAAATTTGATTAACAATACTAATAACCTTTATTGCAACTGAATAAGAGCTTAATTGAACTATTGATACTCAGATGGTGTCAGACAGATTTTCTGCTGAAAACTTTGAAACTTGTGATGACACTTTGTCAGCCTCGGTTATGGAATTACCAAGTGACAATGACTTTAGTCGCGACGGTACCTAAAATAACGATGATGATGAAATATCAACCATAAGCTACATAAGACTGAATGCCAAAATCTTTTCGACCCACGGACATCTTGTGCTTGCTTTTCAAACTCTTTCAATGTACCATATGGTGTTTTTCAAAGCGATGCTGGTTTGATAAAAGACAAAACCGTCATTGATTAAATTTTTACGCTTATCTCATCTACTGAAAAAGTTCCATAAGGCAAATACAAAAACAGAGTAATATTCAACAAACATAATGTTGCATATGATACTATCCGGATCTGGATTACAGGTGTTACGGAGTCGCCGCCCGTAAAATATGGCCTGCTCAAAGTACAGACGAAACAGTAACTAGACTTAGAAATAGAATTTCCCAATAAGTGGTAAAGTATTGGTAGTGGTAAATCACAACAGAATTACATATAATAAATAAAATTGGGTAAAGGTACTTAAGTGTTCATCAGTTCTGACGGCTTTTAAAGAGTAGTTGAAAAAGTTCGACGTTTGACACTCGAAAGACTTGATAGATCTTCGGCTGTTCCGTTGTATCGGTTCAGGTGTGGTAGATTAAAGTTTGAGGATCCGTAAGGCCAGAAGGTTTTGACTGAAGCCAAGGTAATAATCGGCAACTTGCTAACTGTAGCAGGTCTCGCTCTGCAGTGCGTCTATTCCTTTAGCCTTAAGTTTTTAAACCCATACGGGGGAAGAAGTGAATGAACGATAGGACTTCAGTTGTCCCAAGAATGACGTGTATACGATTCACGACTGGAGCTTCGGACAGCTATCGCGGAAGTGCAGTGTCATAGTTTTGAAACCGTCACTGAGAAAATATCTTCGCCGTCATGCCGTCAATAGGAAGATATTCAACGCTACAGAAAGCGTAGCACTAATTACAATAATACTCCTGCGACACAGGTCAACATTACACGTTTTCACTTACTATTCTCTATGTGATATGGTCTCATTGATTATGAACAAATCAACTGTAAGGTGGACATCAACTCACTCAACAAGCCAACAGCAACTTCAACAGGACGTCCTACAAAACAACTTAATACCTGACTGCCTGGGAAATTGTCGACATATGTCGAAACACGAATTACACTTGAAAATTATCCTGCAATATGCCGGATATTGATATACGGGGTGCATCTTTGTAAGGGGATCTGCGCTCACATTCACATTCACATTCACGTTAAATAGGAGGGGGCTAAATTTAGAAATCTTGCCACATACAGCTGGTCTAAAGTAATGTGTTTTTAACAGAAGATCCTGGCGCTTGAGTCTAAAAATTCCTGAACTTCGTCTCAAAATTTACTCCCCCCATATCTTAACTAGATAACGAATTATGGAGTTTTTCGCAATGCGTCTAGCAGAGCATTAGGTGATGATCATAAAAAAATATTAATGACGTACAAAGAAAACAAATATGTTAATGCCAATGTCTTAGTAATTGTCTGTGAACATGATGGCAAGTTTACTAAACTTACCTCTCAATTCTTAATCTATTTTGCATGTTAGCAATCTTTTGCATTTTGTAAAGAGTGGTGTAATTCTTGGGCATATAATATACATTTCCCAGCAGACATCTGAACAGATTTAAAATTGCAATTTCACTTCAATACATAAATTGTCTGTAGTGTCAGGTACTTGTGAAATGACAGGGGATCATATCTCACGGTCGTATGTTTTTTATATTCTTGCCTGACTATTGGAAATCTATCGAAATCCTTTTTATTCAGAAGCGAGGTTGTACACTGCAGTGTCACTTAAACACACTACTTTTCTTTAAGGGAACAATTTTCGTATACTTGACTTAAAAGCTCAGGCATGTTTGCCCCCTGCTCTCTCTCTCTCTCTCTCTCTCTGCGTTCCTACTACGCCAATCTTGCCTGCCCATTGTTCTTCTCAAGTGGAAGAAGTATGGAAGCCCAGTATCTTTGCGAATTAGATCGATCCATCTCATAGGTGGACGCCTTGGACGGCTTGGAACAGGGCACTGTTTACTTCGCGGTGATTAACGTGGCCGAAATTGCTCATACGCTGTTCTTAGAATGCATCAACAATTGTTTTCTCCGCTCTGAGTTCCTTGCGGATTGCTACATTTCTGATCCTTTGCAGACAAGAGATTCCTAAAATTGCTCTGAGGCAACGCATTTCAGTAGTCAAGGTCAGTAGTAACGTCTTCTCGGTTCCACGCAGTGTTCACGATTCACATGCGCAGATAGTGATTGGTATCACCACTTTCGCATAATTTATCTAATGTATTCAAGAAACCTGTCAGTATTGTATTATCAGAGTATAGATTATACATGACTTAGAGTCATAAGAAAATTACTAAGGAAAGTGTTATATTTCCTCTGAGAAAGCTATCAGTGAGGTTTCGTAGAACGATTTAGAATCCGCAATTGGCATTGGCTGTTTGCATATTTTAAGTTTAGGTCAAATTTTATTTACACTTCCAATAGATCAATCTGTAAAACCAGAGATTAGAAAACCAGAGATCAGGAGTTTTAAAATCTCTGTTAAGAGTGTCGTACACTTCTTACTACTATTCAGGCCTATGTTGTTTTAAACCCTATCGAGACTGGATATCTTTTCCGATTCATGTCAATAATTTCTTTTGCTTACGTTCATGTCACTGCGTATGTTAATATGTTAATACAATAAAAAGACTTAAGTATAAAACTAGTAAAATTGTTAATCATCCTATCAACTGTAGAGAAAGTTTCAATTTTTGGTGTTGTAGAGGATGTCGTTGTAGCAGTGCATGAAGTTGAGAAGAGCTTAAGTCACCATTTAAGAGCCAACTAATAGAACACCTTTGATACTATAAGATTAATATACAGTAAACTCAATTTTCTATTTCGGAAGGATAATGAACACAGAGCTGCAAAAAAATTTTAGTGCTAAGAAAGGTTTTTGCGCATGACGCTCCTCAAAGTGCAAATCGTCAGTACTCTGGGGAGTGTCGGACGAAAAAAGCTTTCCAGTACTAAAATGTTTTTGCTGTTTTGCGCAGCTTTATTGTTTTGTAAATGTGGCTGAGTTTACGTATCTTGTTCATATCTTCAGGAACAGAAACCAGGAAAACTTCACCGACCTTCGTGTATCCAAAGTTGTTGGAAAGTTTAATGAAATTCGAAAGGTCTTGACAGATAAAATAGTAAGGATGGTAACTAAGACAAAACTGCGATAATCTTGTCTCAGAACTCGCCTGACATACGGCACACAGGCATGGTGCTTAACGGAAGAGTGTGTCAGAAAACTAAAAAGTTGCTGGGTGGACTTTCAAAGGGAGATGGTGAAAGATGGATGGAGGCGTATGTCTACCCCAGAGGACGCTGAAGGCACTGAATACAAATTACGTTACTCAAACAATGCCAAGTTACAAAATGTAGAAGACTGCGAAATATTATTCCGATCCAATATTTAAGATATATTGCACATGTATGTAGATGTAGAAATGATGACAAAGAAGATGTTATTTGCAAAATCAATGCAAAAGCACTACCGGGACCCTTGGATAAACATATCTGAGATATTGAGTGTCTCTATTGAGCAAGCACAGAAAACAACACAAATGAGAGCTGGTTTTGATGCAGTTGTTACGACAGCATAGCAATGCAACTCTATGGTGACACGTTAGCTGATGGAGGGGAACACAGTACAGTTCCACCAATAAACTATTTGAATACAGAACTGTGAGAAAACGTCTTCGTATTTGACACTGAGCATGATCTTTAGCCATGAACTGGTTTATTCCAAGAACTTTAGGATCCGTCACTTTTTGGTTTGTGAGGAATGATTCGAAGTAGGAAATTTTTGTTTTTACGATACTTCTGAATGCACTTTAGAAATATAAGAGAATAAACAAAATTGGTGATTCAGGAAAGATTTGAGTCACCAGGCTAGATTTCAAGGTTACATTATCTACTTCACGTTTCGGGAAGTATTTGTTTTTAAGGTGTACTCATTGGTAGTGTGCTGTTGTTATAACCCCTTGGATAACAAATTCGAAAGGGAAAGTATCGACTGTAACAAAACTATGAAGCTCTTTTTTGCGACTCCCCCAAAAATGGTGCCAGGTGGATGGTTTTCTGGAAAAAAGCACCAAATGGCCAAAGTGTTTAAACTGACAATTCTGAAGGTATGTAAAATGCGTCCTCAATCCTTGATCTTGCGACACCAGCTGTTGATATCCTTTCCCTCCTAAATTATCAATTTATCATTTAAATTAATAGTCTTAGGTATTTGTTAAAAAGACCTTGCAAAATTTTTATTTTTGCAACGTGATACTAAAAGCCTCGGACATGGCGCTTTTGCGATTTGCAAGGGGTTGAAGAAAAGAAAGGTCTTCAACTCGTACATGTTACGTAACCGAAGATAACTACATTGCAAATTTCTAGCAAAGTTTATTCATCTTGCAAGGTACTAGAAAAGCTCAACTTACATGAGAGATACCAAATACAAAAAGGCTACACGAAGCACTTGCACATTCCTAGTTCAGTCATCCAATGGGGCGTAACTACAAACCTAAACAAGCCTGTAGAGCTGAATCTGTCCATAGGCAAAAACCTACAATTGATAAACACGGAACCAGATCCTTTACATTGTTGCTGCATATTTGACGAGGTATTTGGTGTTTATGTAAGCGGAATCTACAAAACATTTAATAGGATGGAGAAGAGGCCTTGCATTGCTCTTTCCACCCCCAAAACGGACAAATCATTATATTCTTCTCAATTTTTATTCTATTTTTCGAAGTCCACCCTCTAGGACAAAAGCATCACCTTTTCCAAAACACCTGTTGAAATTTGCTATCAATATCCAAGCGACGTCCACTGTTGCCCTTACAGTAGCATGCTCTAGGTTATTTCCATTCCTCTCAAAAGTGTAATAAGGATTTGCACGTGTTTTTTTATATTGTAATGTTTTCAGCTTTTCAATCCTTGTTAAACTTTTTGAAACTGTTATCCATTTGCTTGCTTGCCTATGTGCTCAGGCCTGGATAGGCTCCCTGCTGCTCCTGACACTTCTGTGCCATCGAGCCCTGTCCATCGCAGTGTCCTTAGCATTTTGGAAGGAACGTCGGATGTGAAATGGATCTAGTCCCTCCATCAGTTATCTTGCATACCTCTTCGTCTTGGGTTGTGGAGTCTTTTTTGAAGAGCACTTCCTTCCGGACGTCTAACAACGTGGCCAAACCAGCTCCGTCTCCTCTTTCTGAAAGCAACGATGATGGTTACATTAACTCTAGTTCTTTTACGAATCTTTTCATATTGTAGTCGGTCTTTCAGTGTGACTCGCTAGGAGACATTGCATTTCGAAGACTAGTAATCGCTGCTGATCTGTTGTCCGCAAGATCCAGGTCTCACATGCGTAGGCTATAGGAAGTATTAAAGCCTTATAGAGTCGTACTTTCAGCTTACAACCAATTCTTACCATCTTACATTTTCTACTAAATACATACATGATTTGAAGGACAATATCAGAACTTACTAGAGTAGAGGAGCTATTTTTTAAAAAAAACTCTCAATATCAACAAGCCAATTCCGACATGCGGCCGTTAACATTGTTGTAACTTTGATTTGACATCATGTAAAAAGGATAGCTTGTGCTTGAAAGATTCTGTGTTCTTGTTTTAAATATTGTAACTTTAACAGATTGTAAAATTTTTAAAACAGCAATTTTAGAGAGAGAATTTCAAATTTATTTTTTTCTTGGTTCTTTACAATGTTGTAAAATAGACTGGAGCATTTTAA
This sequence comes from Carybdea cf. marsupialis auct. non (Linnaeus, 1758), assembly GCA_010016065.2. Lineage (NCBI taxonomy): Eukaryota > Metazoa > Cnidaria > Cubozoa > Carybdeida > Carybdeidae > Carybdea > Carybdea cf. marsupialis auct. non (Linnaeus, 1758). The sequence continues at coordinate 13,905 of JAAAKL020009476.1, forward strand.
TTTCATTTGAGAACTCGGCCAAGATTTAGTATTAACTAGCCGTGAAAAACATTTTAACAAAGAATGAATGAGTAAATACAGTTAGAAAAATATTTCTTACGAAGAAAGGATTTGAAACGATAATTTTCAATACCTGCCTCCATGCGCCATGTGACTTAACCGTGGAAGGAGTGCCATCTTGCCCATCATGCCGGTCCACAGGCCACTGAAAATTGGAAAGTTCTCTTTGAGAAAATAGGTTTTAAATAATAAGTTTGAGTAGATACTAGAGAAAAAGTAAAGTATGTCACTAATGCGATCCGAACCCAAGCCCCATCTACGTCTCTAAAGTTGCGTAGAGTTAGGTCCCAATGTCGTACGGTTACTATAAATAATGGGCTTTGACAGTAAATGTTACTTCTCAGTTAATTCTTTTTGTTATGTTTCTTGATAACACAACTTTTTCGTGATTTTGTTGGCAGAGGATCTTTTGTACCACCATTCTTCTGATTTTGGTATTTACATGCAGAAGTTCAGTTACTTAAGACTTGCAGAAATTATTCATTACATTACTCTTTGAATACTTTAAATATTTAAAGCGCCGCCGCCTTGTCAGGTATTTAGAGAGAAGAAAGACTGATGCAAGTAACATTTTATTTTTAGACAGATTTTACGTAAGAATAAAATCCAACAGTGGAGGCAGTTCTTGCAGGATTCGGGCGGTAATTTCTGCTTCATCTGATTCCTTTGCAATTAGCAGAAGAGTCAGACATAAGAACGTAAGTATCAGAAATAGCAATATCAATTTAAGTATCAGAAATAGCAATATCAATTAAATTATCAGAAATAGCAATATCAATTGAAGCATCAGAAATAGCAATATCAATTGATGTTTCAGAAATAGCAATATCAACGGTAAGTAGGATATCAAGGAATACAAGCGAATGCAACATCAATACTAAAATCTAAATCAAATGGGGAAATCTTAGTAACGGCAATCAACACATGGGCAGTAGCAATTTTTAGATATGCAGTGGGAATAATCCAATGGAAAGATGGTGAACTGAAAGATGTGTATAGAAAGTCAAGAAGAAACAATGACAATTTACGGAGCGTTTCACCCAAAGAGTGATGTAGATAGATTGTATGCAAAAAGAAAAGAGGGCGGCCAAGGTTTGAT